>JARQOD010002144.1:0-82636 GCA_033576555.1 Oophaga sylvatica
AATAATCCCCCCCCACACAATAATCCCCCTCACACAATAAAATCCCCCTCAACATGAATAATCCCCTCCACACAAATAATAATCCCCCCACACTGAAAATCCCCCTCCACACAAAAATAAATCCCCTCACACTGAATAATCCCCCTCCACACAAAATAAATCCCCCACACTGAATAATCCCCCTCCACACAAATAATAAATCCCCCTCACATGAATAATCCCCCTCCACAAATAATAATCCCCCTCACACGAAATGATCCCCCCTCCCACAAAATAATCCCCCTCACACTAATAATCCCCCCTCCACACAAATATTAAATCCCCCCAACTAATAATCCCCCCCCACCAAAAAAAATCCCCCCTACACGAATAATCCCCCCTCCACACAAATAATAAATCCCCCCACACTAATAATCCCCCTCCCACTAAATAATCCCCTCACACTGAATAATCCCCCTCCACACAAATAATAATCCCCTCACACTGAATAATCCCCCTCCACTAATAATCCCTCACACTGAATAATCCCCCTCCACACAAATAATAAATCCCCCCCACACTGAATAATCCCCCCTCCACACAAATAATAAATCCCCTCACACTGAATAATCCCCCCAAAACACAGAATAAATCCCCCTCACACTGAATAATCCCCTCCACACAAATAAAATCCCCCTCACACTGAATAAATCCCCCTCCACAACTAATAAATCCCCCTCACACAAATAAATCCCCCTCACACAAATAATAACCCCCTCACACTGAATAATCACCCCCCACACACAATAATAAATCCCCCTCACACTGAATAATCCCCCCTCCACACAAATAATAAATCCCCCTCATCACTGAATAATCCCCCCTCCACACAAATATAAATCCCCCTCACACTGAATAATCCCCCTCCACACAAATAAAATCCCCAACCCCCACAAGAATAACCCCTCCCCAAATAATCCCCACACAAATAATAATCCCCCCCCACAAATAAAATCCCCCTCCACACAGAATAAATCCCCTCCACACAATCCAATAAAATCCCTCCACTGAATAATCCCCCACACCAATAATAAACTCACACGTATCCTCACACGAATAATCCACCTCACACAAATAATCCCCCCACACTGAAATAATCCCCCCTCCACACAAATAATAAATCCCCCTCACACTGAATAATCCCCCTCCACACAATAATAATCCCCCTCACATGAATAATCCCCCTCCACACAAATATAATCCCCCTCACATGAATAATCCCCCTCCACACAATAATAAATCCCCTCACACTGAATAATCCCCCTCCACACAATAATAAATCCCCTCACACTGAATAATCCCCCTCCACACAAATAATAATCCACCCTCACACTGATAATCCCCCTCCACACAAATAATAAATCCCCCTCACACTAGAATACACCCCCCCCACACAAAAATAAATCCCCTCCACACTGAATAATCCCCCTCCACACAAATAATAAATCCCCCCACACTGAATAATCCCCCTCCACACAAATAATAAATCCCCCTCACACTGAATAATCCCCCCCACACAAACCTCAAAAATCCCCTCCACACTGAAATAATCCCCCTCCACACAAATAATCCCCCTCACACTGAATAATCCCCCTCCCACAAATAATAAATCCCCCCACACTGAATAATCCCCCCCCAAATAAACCTCACATGAATAATCCCCCCAACAATATACCCCCTCCACACAAATAATAATCCCCTCACACAATAATCCCCCCTCCACACAAATAATAAATCCCCTCCACACTGAATAATCCACATTCCCCCCCCCCACCCTCCAATAATTCCCCCTCACACAAATAAATCCCTCACACAAATAATCCCCCCCTCCACACAAATATAATCCCCCTCCACACGAATATCCCCCACCATAATAACCTCACACTGAATACCCTCCACAAAATCCCACCTTCCCCACACAAATAAATCCCACACGAATCCCCTCCACACATATAATCCCACATAATCCCCTCACAAATAATCCCCTCACACGAATAATCCCCCTCACACAATATAAATCCCCACCATATCCCTCCACACAATAAATCCCTCACACTGAATTCCCCTCCACATAATAAAATCCCCCCAAAATAATCCCCATAACACAAATATAAATCCCCCAGAAAATCCCCCACACAATACCCCTCACACTGAATAATCCCCCCTCCACACAAATAATATATCCCCCTCACACTGAATAATCCCCCTCCACACAAATAATAAATCCCCCTCACACTGAATAATCCCCCTCCACACAAATAAGAAATCCCCCTCACACTGAATAATCCCCCTCCACACAAATAATAAATCCCCCTCACACTGAATAATCCCCCCCCAACAAAAATAATAATCCCCTCACACTGAATAATCCCCCCCACACAATAATAAATCCCCCTCACCAATAACCATCCCCCTCCACAAAAATAAATCCCCCACACATTGAATAATCCCCCCTCCGCACAAATAATAAATCCCCTCACACTGAATAATCCCCCCCTCACAAAAATAAATCCCCCTACACAATAATCCCCCACATCCTCACCAAATAAATCCCCCTCACACTGAAATAATCCCCCCCACACAAAAATAAATCCCCCCACACAGAATAATCCCTCCACACAAATAATAAATCCCCCACACAGAATAATCCCTTCTCTCACAAATAATAAATCCCCCTACACTGAATAATCCCCCTCCACACAAATAATAAATCCCCCACACTGATAATCCCCCTCCACACAAATAATAAATCCCCCTCACAATATCCCCTCCACAATAATAAATCCCCCTCACACTGAATAATCCCCCTCCACACAATAATAATCCCCCCAAATATCACTACATGAATAATCCCCCTCCACACAAATAATAAATCCCCCACACGAATAATCCCCCTCCACAAATAATAAATCCCCCTCTACATGAATAATCCCTCCACAAATAATAAATCCCCCACACTGATAATCCCCTCCACACAAATAATAAATCCCCTCACACTGATAATCCCTCCACACAAATAATCCCCACATGAATAATCCCCTCCACACATAATAAACCCCCACACGAATATCCCCCCCAAAAATAATAATCCCCCTCACTGATAATCCCTCACACAAATAATAATCCCTCACACTGAAATCCCCCCACACAATAATAAACCCCCCACAGATAATCCCCTCCACACAATAATAAATCCCCTCACACTGAATAATCCCTCCACACAAAAAATCCCTCACACGAATAATCCCCCTCCCAAATAATAAATCCCTCACACGATAATCCCCTCCACACAATAATAATCCCCACGAATAATCCCTCCACAAATTAATCCCCTCACACGAATAATCCCTCCACACAATAATCCCCCACACGAATAATCCCCCACACAATAATAAATCCCCCTCACACTGAATAATCCCCCTCCACACAAATAATAAATCCCCCTCCACGAATAATCCCCCCTCCACACAAATAATAAATCCCCTCACACTGAATAATCCCCCCTCCACACAAATAATAAATCCCCTCACACTGAATAATCCCCCCTCCACACTAAATAATAAATCCCCCTCACACTGAATAATCCCCCTCCACACAAATAATAAATCCCCCTCACACTGAATAATCCCCCCTCCACACAAATAATAAATCCCCTCACACTGAATAATCCCCCTCCCACACAAATAATAAATCCCCCTCACACTGAATAATCCCCCTCCACACATAATAATAAATCCCCCTACACTGAATAATCCCCCCTCCACACAAATAATAAATCCCCTCACACTGAATAATCCCCCTCCACACAAATAATAATCCCCCTCACACTGAATAATCCCCCCTCCACACTAATAATAAATCCCCCTACACTGAATAATCCCCCCTCCACACAAATAAATTTAATAAATCCCCCCCACACAAATAATCCCCCTCACACGAATAATCCCTCCACAATATAATCCCCCTCACACTGAATAATCCCCCCTCCACACAAATAATAAATCCCCTCACACTGAATAATCCCCCTCCACACAAATAATAAATCCCCCTCACACTGAATAATCCCCCTCCACACAATAAAAATCCCCCTCACACTGAATAATCCCCCTCACACAAATAATAAATCCCCCTCACACTGAATAATCCCCCCTCCACACAATAATAAATCTCCCTCACACTGAATAATCCCCTCCACACAGAATAAACCCCTCACATGAATAATCCCCCTCCACAAAATAATCCCCACACTGAAATACCCCCCACATATACATCTTCCTCACCTGATCCCCTCAGCTCAATCAATGCACTCCCCCTACAGTATCCACCACGGCGCAGAATAACCGCCACTGATCCACACACAATCTTATAGAACTCTTCCCTGCCAAGATGATCTGCGTCCACAATGATCCCATGACAATTAATCCTCTGCTCCAACTCGTATCCGCTTCAGTGTATCTCACTCGAAGACGCAATTAACTTGTTCACTGCAACTCTGGATGCCGCCCTGCAGCTCTTGTGCAATGTCAGCTTGACACTGCATGAGAACAGCAGATTCCCAGTCCAGGGGGCGGCAGAATAATCAGCCGCCTGGGAGACATGCTGTTAGAATCTCCTGTTAGTTTTTTCTATCTTGCTGGTCACATGACCTTTTTTGCCTATTTAATCCTGCTCCGCCCTTCTGGCTTTGCGGGACTTTATTGTAATTTCTACTCTTAAGCTAGCCAGGTGCTTTGTTACCTTACTCAGTCAGTTTTGCTTGGTCTTCGGACCTCTATGTTCTATGTTGTTTTTTTTTGTCTTTTACTGCTACAGCTTCTGTTGGGAGGTGTCCATCTTTCTCCCAGTCCCTAATTCTTGTAGGTATCCCTTCCTCGCATCTATAGGTCTTCGTACAGACTAGCTGAGGACTTTAGCGGGTCTGATCGCAGGATCAGGTTCCCCGTTACATCGTAGGGATCTAGCTTAGTTCTATCGTAGGAACAGGTCTCCCTTCTTTCCTTAGTGCTTGTAGCACAACATAACAGTAAGTCCAGCCCAAATATATCTCTAAGGAAAGATTTCCAGTTTCCATCATGGTGTCGGTTCAGGGCTTGGCTCAACGCCTGCAGGGACTCTCTCTGGAGGTGGCCGAGCTCCAGCAACATGTGAGTAGCTGTTCTGGAGCACATTTCGTGGAGCCAAAGGTACGTTTGCCTGATTTATTTTTTGGTGAACAACAAGATTTTTTTTTTTTAAAAATGCTTGCTTGTTGTATTTTCATTTGAGACCCAGATCCTCTGGTGATGAATCACAGCGCATAGGGTTCATAATGTCACTTTTGCGCAAAGAACCTCAGGAGTGGGCCTTTTCTCTTCAACCTAGTGATCCATGCTTTAGATCAGTGGATAATTTTTTTTCTGCTTTGGGGTTATTGCATGATGATCCTGATCGTGCTCATCAGCTGAGACAGAATTGAGACGTTTGAGGCAGGGATCAGGTAATGTGGAAAAATATTGTACTCACTTCCGTCGGTGGTCTACTCAGGTGGGGTGGAACGATAAAGCTTGGAAAAGTTTGTTTCTTGCAGGGCTAGGTGAAAGGGTTAAAGATTTGATGATTGCTTTTCCCACACCTGGTAACTTGCAGGAGGCTATGCAATTAGCCATACGGGTGGATAGGAGACTGCGTGCAAGGGTTAATGAGAGTAAATCCTCTGCCATGTCAGCTCCAAGTCTTGAGAGGGTCTGTACTGACATTGGAGAGCCAATGGAAATTGGAGCGATGGCACCTCGCTCTCAGGAAAAAGACCGCAGGTTTTCTGAAGGTTTGTGCTTTTATTGCGGCAGATCTGACCATTTCATTAAGAACTGTGTGCTTCGTATGAACAAAGAAAAAAAAAAAAAGGTCAGTTCCGCCCGTATAGCCTGTTTAAACACTAAGGGCGTCTTTCTTTCTGCCACTACTGCTGCTCAAGAAGAATTAATGGAATTTCGGGTGTTTGTCGATTGTGGTTCTACTCTGAATGTGATTGATGGGGAATTCTTGGAAAAACTTAAATTAAAACACAAACTTTTGTCATCCCCTATTGCCGTGGTTTCTGTTGATGGCTCTGCCTTGAAGAATGTTACTCACAAGGTCTGTGAATTTCCCCTCACTATTAATGGTGTTCACCAAGAGAATTTGGATTTGGTAGAATTGAATAATTTACCTTCTCCGGTGATTTTGGGGTTACCCTGGTTAAAATTGCACAATCCGGTACTGGATTGGTCTACCAATGAAATTAAGTCCTGGAGTCCTAAGTGTTATGACAAGTGTTGTAACGGGAGTATTGCTGCTGTGGATAAAGGGGAATTACCTGTACCTATTCAGGATTTTTGGAAAGTTTTTTCTGAGAAGGAATCACAGATTTGGTCCCCATAGAGACTATGATTGTACTATTGAATTTGTCCCTGGAGCGACTCTTCCTAAAAGTCGTTTATTTAATCTTACTATCCCTGAGAGAAAGGCTTTGGAGGAATACATACAGACAAGTTTGGCCGCCGGTCACATTAGGCCTTCCAAGTCTCCTGTGGCTGTTGGATTTTTTTTTGTTAAAAAGGACGGCGGTTTACGTCCTTGTCTAGACTTTCGTGAGATTAATAAAATTACTGCCATTGATTCCTGATTTGTTTAACCAGTTAGTGGGGGCCAAGTGGTTCTCTAAAATTGATCTTCGGGGGCATACAATTTGTTGCGCATGAAGGAGGGTGACGAATGGAAGACTGCTTTTAACACTCCTGTGGGTCATTTTGAGAATCTGGTTATGCCTTTTGGCCTTACCAATGCTCCTGCATTTTTTTCAGAATCTTATTAATTACATCCTTAGACCTTTGATCGGCAAAAATGTGATTGTGTATTTGGATGACATTTTGATTTATTTGCCGGATCTGGAGTCTCATTGGCGGAGCGTACGTGAGGTATTACAGTTATTGAGTGACAATTCGCTTTTTGCTAAGCTAGAGAAATGTGAGTTCGCTGTACAGAGAATTAGTTTTTTTGGGCTACATTATCTCCAGCGAAGGTTTTGAGATGGACCCGGTGAAAGTTCAAGCTGTGCAGGAATGGCCTAGACCTATTGGTTTGAAATCGATACAGAGGTTTTTGGGTTTCGCCAATTATTATAGAAAATTCATTAAAAATGTTTCTATTATTTTCAAACCACTGCCCGATCTCACCAGGAAAGGAGCTGATGCGGTTCAGTGGACTACTGAGGCCATTGAGGCTTTTGTGTTTTTAACCCCTTCACCCCCAAGGGTGGTTTGCACGTTAATGACCGGGCCAATTTTTACAATTCTGACTACTGTCTCTTTATGAGGTTATAACTCTGGAACGCTTCAACGGATCTTCGCGATTCTGAGACTGTTTTCTCGTGACATATTGTACTTCATGTTAGTGGTAAAATTTCTTCGATATAACTTGCGTTTATTTTTGAAAAAAACGCAAATATGGCGAAAATTTTTAAAATTTTGCAATTTTCAAACTTTGAATTTTTATTCCCTTAAAACAGAGAAATATATCACACAAAATAGTTAAGAAATAACATTTCCCACATGTCTACTTTACATCAGCACAATTTTGGAACCAAAATTTTTTTTTGTTAGGAAGTTATAAGGGTTAAAAGTTGACCAGCGATTTCTAATTTTTACAACAAAATTTACAAAGCCATTTTTTTTAGGGACCACCTCACATTTGAAGTCACTTTGAGGGGTCTATATGGCAGAAAATACCCAAAAGTGACACCATTCTAAAAACTGCACCCCTCAAGGTACTCAAAACCACATTCAAGAAGTTTATTAACCCTTCAGGTGCTTCACAGTAACTAAAGCAACGTGGAAGGAAAAAATGAATATTTTACTTTTTAGCCACAAAAATGATCTTTTACAAACTTTTTTTTTATTTTTCACAAGGGTAAAAGGAGAAAATGGACAGATAAGGTTGTTATGCAATTTCTCCTGAGTACGCCAATACCCCATATGTGGGGGAAAACCACTGTTTGGGCACACGGCAGAGCTCGTAAGGGAAGGAGCGACGTTTGACTTTTTCAAACTAAAATTGGCTGGAATTTAGATTGGATGCCATGTCGCGTTTGGAGAGCCCCTGATGCGCCTAAACAGTGGAAACCCCCCACAAGTGACACCATTTTGGAAACTAGACCCCCTAAGGTACTTATCTAGATCTGTTGTGAGCACTTTGAACCCTCAAGTGTTTCACAAAAGTTTATAAAGCCTGGGTGTGAAAAAAAAAAAAATCAATTTTCCACAAAAATGATTTTTTAGTCCCAAATTTTTGAATTTTCCCAAGGAAATTGGACCCAAAAGTTGTTGTCCAATTTGTCCTGAGTACGCTGATACCCAATATGTGGGGGGGGGAAACTGTTTGGGCGCACGGCAGGGCTTGGAAAGGAAGTAGTAACGTTTTGGAATGCAGACGTTAATGGGGGTCATGTTCCGTTTGCAGTGCCCCAGATGAGCCTAAACAGTGGAAGCCCCCCACAAGTGACCCCATTTGGAAACTAGACCCCCTAAGGAACTTATCTAGATCTTTGATGAGAACTTTGAACCCCCAAGTGCTTCACACAAGTTTATAATGCCCGGGCATGAAAATAAAAATCCTATTTTTTTCCCACAAAAATTATCTTTTAGTCACTAATTTTTTATTTTCCCAAGGGTAACAGGAGAAATTGGACCACATAAGTTGTTGTACAATTTGTCCTGAGTACGCTGATACCCCATATGTGGGGGGGAACCACTGTTTGGGCGCACGGCAGAGCTCGGAATGGAAGGAGCACCATTTGACTTTTTCCAACCAAAATTGGTGGAATTGAGTTTGGATGCCATGTTGCATTTGGAGAGCCCCTGATGTGCCTAAACAGTGGAAACCCCCCACAATGACCCCATTTGGGAAACTAGACCCCCTAAGGAACTTATCTAGATTTTTGATGAGCAATTTGAACCCCCAAGTGCTTCACACAAGTTTATAACGTAGAGCCGTAAAATTTAAAAATCATATTTTTTCCACAAAAATGATCTTTTCACCCCAATTTTTATTTTTCCAAGGGTAACAAGACTCCAAAAGTTATTGTGCAATTTGTCCTGAGTGCGCTGATACCCCATATGTGGGGGTAAACCACTGCTTGGGTGCATGGCAGAGTTTGGAAGGGAAGGAGCGCCGTCTGACTTTTTCAACGCAGAATTGGCTGGACGCCATGTCGTGTTTGGAGAGCTCCTGATCTGCCTAAACAGTGGAAACCCCCATAAATGACACCATTTTGGAAACTAGACCCCTCAAGGAACTTATCTAGATGTGTGGTGAGAACTTTGAACCCCCAGGTGTTTCACTAAAGTTTATAACGTACAGCCGTAAAATAAAAATTTTTTTTTTTTTTTTTTTACAAAAATGATTTTTTCGCCCCAATATTTTATTTTCACAAGGGTAACAGGAGAAATTGGACCCCAAAAGTTGTTGTCCAATTTGTCCTGAATACGCTGATACCCAATATGTGGGAGAAAACTACTGTATGGGCACACGTCGGGGCTCGGAAGGGAAGTAGTGACGTTTTGGATTGCAGACTTTGATGGAATGGTCTGGGTGCGTCATGTCGCATTTGGAGAGCCCCTGATGCCCTAAACAGTGGAAACCCCCCACAAGTGACCCCATTTTGGAAAATAGACCCCACAAGGAACTTATCTAGATGTGTGGTGAGCACTTTGAACCCCGAAGTGCTTCACAGAAGTTTATAACGCACAGCCGTAAAAATAAAAAATATTTTTTTTTTTTGCAAAAATGATTTTTTTCGCCCCAATATTTTATTTTACAAGGGTAACAGGAGAAATTGGACCCCAAAAGTTGTTGCCCAATTTGTCCTGAGTATGCTGATACCCAATATGTGGGAGAAAACTACTGTATGGGTACACGTTGGGGCTCGGAAATGAAGTAGTGACGTTTTGGATTGCAGACTTTGATGGAATGGTCTGGGGACGTCATGTCGCATTTGGAGAGCCCCTGATGCGCCTAAACAGTGGAAATCCCCAACAAGTGACCCCATTTTGGAAAATAGACCCCACAAGGAACTTATCTAGGTGTGTGGTGAGCGCTATGAAGCCCCAAGTGCTTCACAGAAGTTTATAATGTACAGCTGTAAAAACAAAAAAATATTTTTTTTTGTACAAAAATGATATTTTCGCCCCCAGTTTTTTATTTTCCCAAGGGTAACAGAAGAAATAGGACAAATTGCACAATAACTCTTGGGGTCCAGAGTACGCTGATACCCCATATGTGGGGATAAACTACTGTTTGGACGCATGGCAGAGCTCAGAAGTGAAGGAGCACCGTTTGACTTTTTCAGCGCAGAATTGGCTGGAATTGAGATCAGACGCCATGTCACATTTGGAGAGCCCCTGATGTGCCTAAACAGCGGAAACCCCCCAATTCTAACTCCAACCCTAACCCCAACACACCCCTAACCCTAGTCCCAACCCTAACCACAAACCTAACCCTAACACACCCCTAATCCCAACCCTAATCCTAACTTTAGCGCCAACCCTAACCCTAACTTTAGCTGCAAACCCTAACCCTAATGGGAAAATGGAAATAAATACATTTTTTTAATTTTATTATTTTTCCATAACTAAGGGGGTGATAAAGGGGGGTTTGATTTACTATTTATAGCGGGTTTTCATGATTGGCAGCTGTCACGCTAAAAGACGCTTTTTATTGCAAAAATAGTTTTTTGCATCGCCACATTTTGAGAGCTATAATTTTTGCATATTGTGGCCCACAGAGTCATGTGAGGTCTTATTTTTTGCGGTACGAGTTGACGTTTTTATTGTACCATTTTTGAGCAGGTGACATTTTTTGATCGCTTTTTATTTCGATTTTTGGGAGGTTAGAATGAACAAAAATCAGCAATTCATGAATTTCTTTTGGGGGAGGCGTTTTTATTGTTCCGCGTGTGGTAAAATTGATAAAGCAGTTTTATTCTTCGGGTCAGTACGATTATGGCGATACCTCATTTATATCATTTTTTTATGTTTTGGCGCTTTTATAGAATAAAAACAATTTTATATAAAAAATAATTATTTTTGCATCGCTTTATTCTGCGAGCTATAACTTTTTTATTTTTTCGCTGATGATGCTGTATGACGGCTCGTTTTTTGCGGGACAAGATGACGTTTTCAGCGGTACCATGTTTATTTATATCGGTCTTTTTGATCGCGCGTTATTCCACTTTTTGTTTGGCGGTATGATGATAAAGCATTGATTTTTTGCTTCGTTTTTTTTTTTTTTTTTAAGGGGTTCACTAAAGGGGTTAACTAGTGGGACAGTTTTATAGGGGGGGTCGTTACGGACGCGGCGATACCAAATATGTGTACTTTTATTGTTTTGTTTTTTTTATTTACAGGAAGAAATGAATTTATTGGGAATATTTTTTTTTTTTTTATTTATTTTGGATTTTTTTTTATAACATGTTTATTTTTTTAACTTTTTTACTTTGTCCCAGGGTGGGACATCACTGTATTTTATCAAATCGCTGGGTGACAGTGTGCACAGCACACTGTCACACCAGCGATCGCTCAGGCATAGATGCAGGCTTCTCAGTGCCTGCTCTCAGCAGGCACTGAGGAAGCCGCCTCCCTCCAGGACCCCGGCGCCATCTTGGATCCGGGTCCTGGGAGGGAGGAAGCCCTCAGAACAGCGCGATCACATCGCGCTGGTCTGAGGGTCTCGGGGGCGCGCAGGGAGCCCCCACCCTGCGCGATCCTCCCCTGTGCCCCCAGTACACCGCGATCATGTTTGATCGCGGTGTGCTAGGGGTTAATGTGCCGGGAGCGGTCCGTGACCGCTCCTGACACACAGTCACGGGTGTCAGCTGTGATAATCAGCTGACACCCGGCGGCGATTAGCTGCGCTCCCCTCAGGAGCGCAGCTGATCGCCTATGACGTACTATCCCGTCCATGGGCAGAATGGCACGGGTTTTATGGACGGGATAGTACGTCTAATGTCAGAGAGGGGTTAAAGGAGAGGTTCAGCTCTGCTCCCATCCTTATGCAGCCTGATGTGACTAAACTGTTTTTGGTTGAGGTTGATGCTTCTTCTGTGGGGTCGGCGCGGTGTTGTCTCAGGAAAACAGGGATGGAGTACATCCCTGTGCCTTTTTTTCCAAAAAATTTTCTGAGACTGAGCTGAATTACGATATTGGTAATCGGGAATTGTTGGCTATTAAACTCGCATTTGAACACTGGCGTCATCTCTTGGAAGGTGCTGAATTTCCCGTTCAGGTTTTCACTGATCATAAAAATCTTGATGCTGCCAAACGCTTGAATGCCCGTCAGGGTAGGTGGGCACTGTTCTTCTCGCGGTTTAATTTTTCCTTACTTACATCCCCGGTACTAAGAATGTGAAAGCCGATGCTTTGTCTCGCAGCTTTTCTCCCATGGTTGGTGCTGAGGAGGAGGAGGAAAACATTTTACAAGAAGGGGTTGTGATTGCTGCTTTGGACTCTGTGTTGGAATAATAATAATAATAATATAATAATAATAATCTTTATTTATATAGCGCCAACATATTCCGCAGCGCTTTACAGTTTAACAGTTTCAAAACACAAGTCATAGGTAACAACGTTAACAATACAATAATTAAAGCAAAATAAGCCGACCCTGCTCGTGAGAGCTTACAATCTACAATGAGGTGGGGGAGATACAAAGTACAGGTGTGTATATACAATGGTGCATTTACAATAATGGTCCAGCCATCTTGAGGGAGTGAGGCATGGATGGAGATAGTGAATGGGCTACACATACACACTTAAACATAGAACGACTTTGGTTAGTGAATGTGATAGGCCACTCTGAACAAATGTGTTTTGAGGGAGCTCCTGAAACCATGCAAATTGTGGATAGTCCTAATTTCTTGGGGTAGAGCATTCCAGAGGATTGGCGCAGCGCGGGAGAAGTCTTGGAGTCGGGAGTGGGAGGTACGGATTAGTGCAGAGGTTAGTCGAAAGTCGTTTGCAGAGCGCAGCAGTCGGTTAGGCCGATAGATAGAAATGAGGGAGGAGATGTAGGGGGGTGTTGCACTGTGGAGAGCTTTGTGGGTGAGAACCAGTACTTTGAATTGGATCCTATAATGAATGGGCAGCCAGTGTAAGGACTGGCGAAGAGCGGACGCGTCCGAGTACCGATTAGCCAGATGGATGACCCTGGCTGCTGCATTAAGGATGGACTGGAGAGGGGATAGTCGAGTAATGGGGAGGCCAAGTAATAGAGCGTTGCAGTAGTCCAGGCGGGAGTGGATCAATGCTACAGTGAGGGTTTTTGTTGTTTCCATGGTGAGAAAAGGGCGGATTCTAGAGATGTTCTTTAGGTGTAGACGGCAAGAGCGGGCAAGAGATTGTATATGGGAGGTGAAGGAGAGATTGGTGTCAAACATAACACCCAGACAGCGAGCCTGCTGCCGGGGTGTTATTATGGTGCCGCCCACAGAGAGGAAAATGTCAGATTTAGGGAGGTTAGTAGACGGCGGGAGCAGAAGGAGTTCAGTCTTGGAGAGGTTAAGTTTCAGATAGAGAGCGGACATGATGTTGGAGACTGCGGACAGACAGTCGGTGGTGTTCTGTAGAACAGCGGGGGTAAGGTCGGGGGATGACGTGTATAGTTGTGTGTCATCGGCATAAAGATGGTACTGAAAGCCAAATCTGCATGGTCTGTCCAATTGGGGCCGTGTAGAGAGAGAAGAGAAGGGGGCCAAGGACTGAGCCCTGGGTACACCGACAGTGAGAGGAAGAGGAGATGACGTGGAGCCAGAGAACGAAACACTGAAGGAGCGGTCAGAAAGATAGGAGGAGAACCAGGAGAGAACAGTTGGAAGATGAGATTCTTAAAGCACAGGAGAATGCCCCATCTAACACTCCCCATGGGAGGTTGTTTGTGCCTGGGACCTTTAGGAGAGATTTGTTTGAGTGTCATGAGTCTCGGTTGGCAGGTCATCCTGGAATCTCTGAGACCAAGAGACTTGTGGGTCGCAGTTTTTGGTGGCCTGGATGGCAGAATGAAGTCATTAAGTGGGTGCGTCAATGCACTGTGTGTGCTAGATCTAAGTCTTCACATACTCCTGCTGCGGGGTTGCTTTGCCCTCTGGAGGTTCCTAGTGCACCTTGGACACATTTGGCTATGGACTTTATTACTGACCTTCCCCCCTCTGAGGGTTTCACTGTCATCTGGGTGGTCGTGGACCGTTTTAGCAAGAGGTGTCACTTGGTTCCTTTCATCAAACTGTAACGGGTCTGGGAGGCGGAACCTCTGAGCTTTATTATACAAGGAGGCTTTCCTTGTAAAGGAGCGGGTGGCGCCCGGGGAGACGGATAGGAAGTCACTGCAAGTGACGGGGGCAGTCTCTGGACAGACAGGTGGGAGGTCACGGCAAGTGACCGGGGCAGTCTCTGGATAGACAGACGGGTAGTCACGGCAAGTGACCGGGGCAGTCTCTGGGTAGACAGGCAGGTAGTCACGGCAAGTGACCGAGGCAGTCTCTGGGTAGACAGGCAGGTAGTCACGGCAAGTGACCGGGGCAGTCTCTGGGTAGACAGGCAGGTAGTCACGGCAAGTGACCGAGGCAGTCTCTGGGTAGACAGGCAGGTAGTCACGGCAAGTGACCGGGGCAGTCTCTGGGTAGACAGGCAGGTAGTCACGGCAAGTGACCGGGGCAGTCTCTGGTTAGACAGGCAGGAAGTCACAGCAAGTGACCGGGGCAGTCTCTGGATAAACAGGCAGGCAAGGGGCCGGGGCAGTCTTTGACTGGACAGGTATATACGACCTGAGACGGTGGAGCCTCCCGGTAGGCTAGCAGGCAGATGACAGATGAGCGCCCCCAAGTGAGCAGGCGAGAGTCTCTGGAATAGCCGATGGACACCGCGGGTGATGGCCGAACCTCCAGATAGGCTTGCAGGCAGATGACAGATGAGCGCCCCCAAGTGAGCAGGCGAGAGTCTCTGGAACAGCCGATGAACACCGCAGGTGATGGCCGAACCTCCAGGTAGGCTTGCAGGCAGATGGCAGATGAGCGCCCCCAAGTGAGCAGGCGAGAGTCTCTGGAATTGCCGATGGTCACCGCATGTGACGGCCGAACCTCCAGGCAGGCTTGCGGGCAGGTAGCAGACAGCAAACTGGCAGGAAACAGGCAGGTAACTGGAAACGGACCCTGAGGGCTGAAGCAGAGTAAACAGTGCAACAACAACATTGCTCGGGCACCTCCATTAAGGAGGAAGTACTTTATATAGGGAGGAGTCCTCCGGCATTGGCCGGGGACCTTTTTTAAAAAATGCGCGCGGCCCCTTTAAGAGCGGGGGAGTGCGCGGGCGCGCGCCCTAAGACCAGAAGCAGGAAAGGAGCGCGCGGCCCCAGCAGGGCGGAAGGAGGATGCTGAGCGCGGTAAGGGGGGCGACGTCCCTGCCTGGCAGAGGACGCTGTCGCAGGGGAACAGCGTCCCTGCCTGGCAGAAGGCAGGGACGCCGATGCTACAGTTCCCCCCCTTTAGGCCCCCCCCTCTTTAGGCCAGAAAGAAATTTAGCTAGGATGAGAGGGGCATGGATGTTCTCCCGAGGTTCCCACGTTCTCTCATCAGGACCAAACCCCTTCCAATCCACCAGAAAATAGGTCTTTCTTCCTACCCTTTTTGTGGCCAGAATGTTCTCTACCTCAAATTCGTCTTCAGCAGACACTGGAGCAGGAGGTGTACCTGTAGATTTGACAAAAGAGTTAAGTACCACCGGTTTGAGGAGAGATACATGGAAGGAGTTAGGAATCCACAAATGGCCGGGAGTTTCAATTTATAGGACACCGGGTTGATCTGACTGATGATCTCAAAAGGACCGATGAACCGAGGACCTAACTTGTAGGAAGGAATCTTGAGCCGGACATACTTGGACGAAAGCCAGACCTTATCCCCAGGACGGAATTGAGGAGGATCCAAACGTTTTTTGTCAGCATGTTTCTTCATGCGCTCGGATGACAGAATGAGTGCGGACCGGGTACTCTCCCATATGGAGGAAAATTCGTTAACCAGAGATTCCGCAGCTGGATTGTCCACAGAGATGGAGACAGGAACAGGGATCCGGGGTGTTGACCGAAGACTACAAAAAACGGAGATTTGGAGGAAGATTCGCTCTCGTGATTGTTATAAGAGAATTCGGCCCAAGGCAGGAGATCCACCCAGTCAGAATGGTGGGCATTAACGAAGTGCCGGAGATAACTGGTCAGATTCTGATTGATTCGCTCGACTTGTCCATTGGACTGCGGGTGGTAAGCAGAGGAGAAATCCAAGGTGACGTCTAGCAACTTACAAGTGGCTCTCCAGAAACGTGAGGTGAACTGAACCCCACGATCCGACACAATGTGACGAGGCAGACCATGAAGACGGAAAATGTGGCGGATAAAGTCTTTAGCCAACTCGGGTGCAGACGGAAGCCCTGGCAGGGGAATGAAGTGAGCCATCTTGGAGAATCGGTCAACGACCACCCAAATGACCGTACAACCGGCAGAGACGGGCAGATCTGTTATGAAGTCCATGGCTATATGCTGCCAGGGAGCAGCGGGTACAGGAAGCGGAAGAAGACGGCCGGCAGGCAGGTGTCTCGGAACTTTGTTGCGGGCACAGGAGACACAGGCAGAAACAAAGTCTATTACGTCTTTGTGCAGGGTAGGCCACCAGTAATGCTGAGTAATGAGCTGGAGGGTCTTTTTCTGACCAGCGTGGCCAGCTAGCTTAGACGAATGACCCCAGTGTAGGATTCTCTTCCGATCGGTTACCGATACGAACGTCTTGCCAGGAGGGAGACGATTTAGACTCACGGGAGCCACCCGCATCACTCTGGCGGGATCGATGATATGTTTAGGTTCCTCCCCGAGATCCGACACCAGGAAGGACCGGGACAAGGCGTCCGCCTTGATGTTCTTGTCGGCCGGGCGAAAATGTAAAAGAAAATCAAAGCGGGCAAAAAACAAGGACCACCGGGCCTGGCGAGGGTTAAGTCTCTGGGCATGCTGGAGGTAAGCCAGATTCTTGTGGTCAGTGTAAATGATTACCGGATGAAGAGCCCCCTCGAGTAGGTAACGCCACTCCTCCAATGCCAGCTTGATGGCCAATAACTCTCGGTCTCCTATGGAGTAATTGCGCTCAGAAGAGGAGAAGAGTTTGGAGAAGAAGCCGCAAGATACCATCCTCCCGGATGAAGATTTTTGAGTAAGTACCGCTCCGGCTCCAGAAGAGGAAGCGTCCACCTCCAGGAAGAACTGCTTGTTGCCGTCCGGGCGATGCAGCACTGGAGCGGAAGAGAAGGCCTGTTTTAAAGAAAGAAAGGCCTCCTCAGCTTCGGGCGTCCACTGTTTGGGATTAGCATCCTTGCGGGTGAGCGCGGAGATTGGAGCAGTCCGGGAAGAGAAGTGCGGTATGAAAAGACGGTAATAATTGGCGAATCCCAGGAACCGCTGAATGGCCTTCAACCCCTCCGGTCGGGGCCATTTCTCGATGGCAGACAGTTTCTCCGGATCCATTCGTAGGCCTGTCTGAGAAATGATGTAGCCCAAAAACGGAAGCGAGGTCTGCTCAAAGAGGCACTTCTCATATTTGGCGAAGAGGTGATTCTGCCTGAGCCTGAGCAGAACCTGACGAACATCCCTCCGGTGAGACTGGAGATCCGGAGAGAAGACCAAGATGTCGTCTAGGTACACCACAACGCAGGAGTAGAGAAGGTCCCGGAAGATGTCATTGACCAACTCCTGAAAGACTGCTGGAGCATTACAGAGACCAAAGGGCATAACCAAATACTCGTAGTGGCCGTCCCGGGTATTGAATGCCGTCTTCCATTCATCTCCCCGACGGATACGGACCAGGTTATATGCCCCACGGAGATCCAGTTTGGTGAAGATTCTAGCCCCCCTCAGACGATCAAACAATTCTGGAATGAGCGGAAGAGGGTACTTATTCTTCCGTGATCAAATTTAGACCTCTGTAGTCAATACAGGACGGAGAGAGCCGTCTTTCTTTTTTACGAAGAAGAAACCTGCTCCCGCTGGGGAGGTGGATTTCCGGATGAATCCCTTAGCCAAATTCTCCTCGATATATTCGGACATCGACCTGGTCTCAGCAGCGGACAATGGGTAAATACGCCCACGGGGAGGCGTAGTACCGGGTAGCAGGTCGATAGGGCAATCATACGGTCTGTGCGGGGGTAATGTCTCTGCTTCCTTTTTATTAAAGACATCAGCGAAAGACCAATATGGAATCGGGAGCCCTGGTAGATTAGTTGGTGTAGGAGAAGGACGGACGGGATGAACAGGAACCAAACAAGTTTTATGACAGTCCTGTCCCCAGCGAAGGATCTCTCCAGTCTGCCAGTCGAGCACGGGTGCATGCTTTTGGAGCCAAGGCAGACCAAGTAAGAAAGCGTGTGAGAGTCCAGGCAGAACATGAAACGAGATGCTCTCAGAATGCAGCATTCCTACCTGCAGGGTTATGGCTTCAGTGATAAGTTGGATGGGACGTGGTAGGAGACCCCCATCCACAGCAGCAACAGATACTGGTTCAACCAGAGGTTTGGTAGGAATGAGATATTTCTCTACTAGAGCCTGTGAAACAAGATTCCCGGCTGCTCCAGAATCAAGTTGGGCAAGTTCGAAATAACGGTTCTCACCGAGGAGAATTGAGACTGACAACAGCAGAGATGAAGAGGATTTATTTTTGTCTAGGTGGACCTCTCCGAGCGAACCTAGACACAGGCGTTTCCCGACCTCTCTGGGCAGGTACGGATCCAGTGCTCCTTACTGCCACAGTAGAAGCAACTCCTCTCGGTACGGCGTGAGTCCTGACGGGCTTTGACCATCTTGGTCTGGTCGACTTGCATAGGCTCAGAAGAGTGTACCTGAGGAGAAACGGAAGGAGTTACAGGTCTCTGAAAAGAAGGAGCAAGACGAGGAAACCTTCTTTCACGGGTGACCTCTTTAGCACGCTCCTGGAACCGCAGATCAATTCGATTGGCGAGATTTATTAGGTCATCGAGAGAGGTTGGAATGTCCCGACCAGCAAGTTCATCTTTAATGCGGCCGGACAGACCCTCCCAGAAGACAGAGATCAGAGCGTCATTATCCCAAGCTAGCTCCGAGGCAAGGGTACGGAACCATATGGCATATTGACCCACGGTGAGACTTCCCTGACGGAGACGCAGCAGAGAAGATGCAGAGGAGGTCTTCCGTCCGGGTTCGTCGAATACCTTCCGGAAGGCTGAGAGAAAAGCAGACAGGTCAGACACCAGAGGATCCTCTCTCTCCCAAAGAGGATTTAGCCAGGCCAGGGCCTCTCCGGTGAGATGGGACATGCCTCCGCATTGGGGGGGACCTTTTTGAAAAATGCGCCGGCCCCTTTAAGAGCGGAGGGTGCGGGGCGGCCCCCAAGACCAAAGGGGGAAAGGGGCGCGGGGGCCCCACAGGGGGAAGGGGAGGCCTGAGCGGGGAAAAGGGGGCGACGTCCCTCCGGCGGGGGACCTGTCGCAGGGAACACGTCCCGCCGGCAAACAGGACGCCGATGCACACAAACTGCCCGCCTAAACCCGCTAAGGCCTTTGTCAAGAAATTCAGACTAAAAATGCGTTCCACTGACATTGTTTCTGATAGGGGACCTCATTTCGTGCCCTTTTTTTTTGGCGCGCCTTTTGAGGGGTTGGGAGTTTTTTTTTGTCTTTTTAAAAATCCGGAATCTCCTGATCTAATGGCCAACGAAAGGAAAAACCAGGATGTACATTTTTTTGCGTTTTTTTTGGGGCAGACAATCAAGAGGGGGGGGTTGAGTTTTCTCCATTTTTAATTTTGCCTTAACAACCTCACCTTTTTTGCGGTTTCGCCTTTTTTTTTTTTTTTGTTTGGGGGGGGGGGAAAAACATCCTCGTTTGGGGTCATTCTCCAAATTGGATCGGCGTCCTGAGGGGAAAAATTTTTGTGATTTGGGAGAGTTGGGAGGATGTCGTGTTAATCTTCAGGAGGTAACAAAAATCAAAAAAGGTACTTGAAGAAACGGCAAAGTTTTGTTTGCTATTGGTGACTTTTTGGTTTCCTCTAAAATCTGCTTTTAGGTTCCCTTTAAAAAAAAATTTTGGGCCCCCAAATTTTTTGGGGGCCCTTTAAGGTGCTTCGGGGTTTTAAAAACCAACTGCAGAAAAGGTTTTTGGTTTCCTACCCCCCAGGGAAATTTAATCCTTTTTTTTATGTTTCCTGTTGAAAAGAGCTGAGGGGTGGGGTGGAACGCCTCTCCACGTTCCCCCGGTGGGGGAGGACGGGAATATAAAATTTTTCCCCATCCTAAATACTAATTTATAAAAGGGAGTAGCAGTATTTTCGTTTTTTTGGGAAAGGGGGTTTGGACCCGATGATAAACCCCATTGGGGAGGGCGGATGATTTTTCTGCGTCCAAAAATTGCCCCAACCCCTTTTAAAAAAAGGGGTTTTTTCCGGAAAAACCTTCCTGGGGATCCGGGGGGCCCCTTTTTGAAGGGGGGGTACGGGTTAAAAACCCGGGGGTTGGTTTTTTCTATCTTTTTGGCACAGGGGCCTTTTTTTTCCTTTTTAAAAAACCGGGGTCCCCCTTCGGGGCCCTTTTAAAATTTCATTGTAAATTCAATTTAAAAGCTAGCCGGGCTTTTTACCTTACCACCCCGTTTTTTTTGGGGTTTTTTGGACCTCTATGTTCTATGTTGTTTTTTTTTTTTTTTTCCCCGCTACAACTTCTTTTTTTGGAGGTTTCCATCTTTCCCCATTTTCCCAGTTTTTTGGGGGGCCCTTCCGGGGGATCTATGGCCCCTTATACAACAAAATTTTGGGGGGCTTTAGGGGGCTGATCGCGGGGGTCGGGGTTTTCCCCTTAAAACCCCTGGGGAAATTTTGCTTATTTTTATCGTAGGACAGATTTTCCCTTCTTTCCTTAGTCTTGAAACAGAAAAATAAAAAAAAGGGGGGCGACCGCTTTTTGGGGGGCCGAACTGCGCCCCCCCTAGTACCCCCCCTTTTTGGGGCCGGGGGGCCCAAAAAGGAGTGGGAAAATTGCCCAGGAAGCGGGTGCTAAAAAGCCGGCCCCGTGGAAAAAGGGGAATTTGGGGAGAGGTCAGAGCTGTTTTCCTTTTTGGGGGGTCCGCCCCCCTTTGATTTTGGGGCTCCCCCATTTTTTTGGGGGGCTTTAAAATTTTTTTAAAAGGGGGATGGCAGCGTCTCCTCCTCATCCACGGCCCCGGGGTGGGGGGTTGTTACCAAGGTGACCGGACCCCGCTGGGGTGTAGTAAACCCTTTTACCGACCCCCTGGAGGTGAATTTACCATGGTGACCGCCCCCCCCCTGGAGGTTTTTTTAAACCCACGGTGCCCGGGCCCCCCCTGGGGGTGTATTTTAACCCCCGGTGACCGACCTCCGTTTGGGGGTGTATTTAAAACCCCGGGCCCCTTCCCCCCCCGGAGGGGTTTTTTTAAAACCCCGGGACCGTCCCCGCCTACGGGGGTGAAAAAAGCGGTGAGAACGTGGGAGGGGGCCGCAGGGAGTTTGGGGGATTTCCCCAATTTTTCCCGATAAATGTTGAAAAATTTGGCCCCGAAAAAAGTGGGGCTTTTAAAATCGCCCCTGTGATTTCCTTTTTTTTCCCCCCTTATCGGGGAAACGGGCCCCAAAAGGAAAAGAGTTTTCCCCCACGAACCATTCTTCATCCCTTCTCCAGAATAAAACCCCCGAGGATGGGGAGGACAGGAATGAACCACCAAAAAGATTATTCCCCTAAACCCCCGGAATCATCCCCTGCGAGCGGAGAAGGAAACTCCTCTACCTTTCTACAGCTTTTTTTTTTTGATGTTACAAGTCCAAAAAAGGGGGGGGAAAAAACCCGGGGGAAAAAGGGGGAAAAGGGTTCCTACTGTAAGAAAATCTTGCCCCGGAGGAGGGGTTTTTTTGGGGATTCCCCATAAGAGCGTAAGGGGCCGGGGTTTTTTCCTGAGGTAATAAAATTTTCCGGTTTTTGGGCCCGAATTAAAAGGGGAAAAGGGTTTTTGGGGAACCCGGGATTTCAAAGATTGTCAGAACTGGGTTTGGGAAGGAATTCCCCTCCCCCCAAAGCCCCTCTTTTCCTACACAGGATTAAAACCCCAAAAGAGGAAAACAAAAGGGGGGGGGTTTACTTTTCCCAAAAACCATCTCCAGGGGGCAGGAAAAAGGGGGAGCCCGGGCCCCATCAAAAAGGGCCGCCCCCGGGAAAACCCCCCATACAAAAAAAAGGAAAAAAAAGAAAACCGGGGCTCCCCAAAAAAATTTTTACTGCCCCAGCGGGGGGGTTTTCTGCTGGGCAAATACAGGAGGCACTGGAGGATTCTGGGTGATGAGCGGAGAGGTGACTGCCGGGAAAAATTTAAAAAGGACGGCACTGGGTGGGTTCGGGGGGTGAACGGGGAGGGGACGCTGGGACATTATACAAAAGGCGGGGCGGGGGGTTCTTGGGGATGAGAGGAAGGGGACTGCTGGGACATTTTTTCAGGACGGCAAATTTTGGGGGGTTCTGGGTGAAGAAGGGGGGGGGACTGCTGGGACATTAAAACCAACCACTGGAGGAAAATTTGGCCCCATGAGCGGAGAGGGACCTGGGGGGAATTTTTCAGGACGGCACGGAGGGGCGGGTTAAGGGGTGAGAGGTTTTCTGCTGGGGATTAACCAAGGACGGGGCTTTAGGACTGGGTTTTTGAGAGGGGGGGGGACGCTGGGGGATTAAAAAAGGAAAGCACTGGGGGGGTTCTGGGGAAAAAAGGAAAAGGTTTTCTGCTGGGAATTAAAAAGTACGGCACTGGAGGATTTTTCCCCCCCGGGATGAAGGGAGGGTGAATTTTTGGGGGGAATTTTTCAGGGGGGCACTTTAGGTTCTGGGGGGAGCGGAGGGGGACTGCTGGGGGATTAAAAAAGGAAAGGGAAAGGATTTTCTGGGTGAGAGAGGGGGGGTGACTGCGGGGGGAAAAATTTAAAAAAGGAAAGGGGGAAAAGGGGGATTCTGGGTGAAAAAGCGGAGGGTGACTGGGGGGGACATTAAACAGGGGGAGCACTTTTGGGGGAAAATTTGGGGGATGAGAGGGGGTGTTGACTGCTGGGGGATTATAAAAAACGGGGCCGGGGGGTTTTGGGGGGGATAGGAGAAAATTAAAACTTGGGGGATTTTTCAGGGGGGGGACTTTTGGGGGGTTCTGGGGGAAAAAAGGGGGGGTGACTGCGGGACATTATACAGGGGGGCACGGAGGGTTTTTGGGGGGGATAGGAAGGGGGGCTGCTGGACATTATACAGGACGGCACTGGGGATTTTGGGGATGAGAAGGAGAGGGACTTCTTTTGGGCATTTACAGGACGGGCCAAAGGAGGAATTTTTTTGGTTTTGGGCGGGAGAGGTGACGCTGGGACATTTTTCAGGACGGCACTGGAGGATTCGGGTTTTTGAGAGGAAAAGGGACTGCCTTGGGGGGATTAAAAAAAAGGCGGCAAAGGAGGATTCTGGGGAAGAGTGGGAGGGATGGGGGGAAAAATTTTACAGGGGGGCACGGAGGATTTTTGGGGGAAAAAGAGGAGAGGTGAAAACTGGGACATTATACAGGACGGCACGGAGAAAATTTGGGGGGGTTTTTAAAGGAAGGGGGGGTGCGGGACATTAACCCCGGGCGGGGAAAAGGGGAACTGGTTTTTTTAGGGGGGAAAAGGGAAATTTCTGGGGAAATTTTACAGGACGGGGCTGGGAGGGGTTTGGGGGGTTAGAGGAAGGGGGCGGGGGGGGGCATTATTTTGGACTGCACCCTTAGGAATTTTGGGTGAAGAGTGGAGGGGACTGCTGGGACCTTAAAAGGAAAGCACGGAGGAATTTTGGGGGAAAAAAAATGGAGAAGGGGAAAAGCTGGGGGATTATACAGGACGGGGCTGGAGGATTCTGGGTGATGAGGGGAAAAAGGTTACTGCGGGGGAATTTTAAAAACGGGGCGGGGGGGTTCTGGGGGATGAGCGGGGGGGTTTTCTTTTTGGGACATTTTAAACAGGACGGGACGGAGGAATTTTTTGGTTTTTGAGGGGGGAAGGGGGTGCTGGACATTTTTAAAAAGGCGGCACTGGAGGATTCGGGTGATGAGGGGAGAGGTGACTGCTGGGGGAAAATTAAAAAAGGAAAGGCACTGGAAGGGGTTTTGGGTGATGAAAGGGGGGGGACGGGGGGAAAATTTACAGGCCCCAAAAGGAGGGGGTTTTGGGGGGTGAGGGTAGGGGGGACTGGGGGGGACATTAACAGGGGGGGAAAAGGAGGAATTTTGGTGATGAGCGGAGGGTTTGACTGCTGGGACATTTACAGGTTGCACTGGAGGAAAATTTGGGTGATTAGGGGAGAGGTTTTCTGCTGGCCCCTTTTACAGGATAGCACTGGAGGGTTTTTGGGGGATGGGGCGGAAAAGGTTTTCTGCTGGGGGGTTTTTTCAGGGGCCCCAAATTTAGGGAATCCCCCCCCGGGTTATGAGGGGAAAAGGGACTGCTGGGGGGATTAAACAAGGGGGCACTTTTGGGAATTGGGGGATGAGGGGAGAGGGACCCGGGGGACATTAAACAGGACGGCACTGGGGAATTTTGGGTGATGACAAAGGGGAATGCTGGGACATTAAAAAGGCGGCACGGAGGATTCTTGGGGGGGTGACGGGGGGGGGACTGCTGGGGGATTATACAGGGGGGCCTGGAGGGGTTTGGGGGAAAGAGGGAGAGGTGACTGCGGAACATTTTAAAAAAGGGCGCACTGGAGGATTCGGGGGGGTGAGCGGAAGGACGGGGGGGAAAAATTAAAAAATGGGGAGCACGGAGGATTCTGGGTTTAAAGGGGGGGAGGTTACTTTTTGGGACAAATACAGGACGGGGCGGAAAATTTTGGGTTATGAAGGAAGGAGACTGCTGGGGGTTATACAGGGGGGCCCCCGAGGATTCTGGGTGATGAGCGGGGGGGTTACTGCTGGGACTTTAAAACAGGGACGGCACGGAGGGATTCTGGTTATGAAAAGGTGACGGGTGGGGGCATTAAACAGGACGGCACGGAGGTTCTGGGGTGATGAGAGGAGAGATTTACTGCTGGGACCTTAAAACAGGGGCGGCACTGGAGGAATTCTGGGTGTGATGTTGGGAGAGGTTTTACTGCTGGGACATTATACAGGATGGCCACTAAAATTCTTGGGTGATGGGGCGGAAGAGGTTTCGCTGGGACAAAATACAGGAAAGACACTGGAATTCGGGTGATGAAAGGGGGGTGGTGACTGCTGGGACAATAAAAACAAAGGGGCGGCACTTTGGGGGATTCTGGGTGATGAGAGGGAGGGAAATTTCCCGGGACATTATTCAGGGCCGCACGGAGGATTCGGTTGATAGGGGAGAGGTACCCTGGGGACATTAACAGGGGCGGCAAATGAGGTTCTGGGTGGAAGGGAGAGGTTGACTGCTGGGACAAATTTTACGGCGGCCTGGAGGATTCTGGGTATGAAGGAAGGTGGACTCTTTGGACAAATTTACAAACGACACTGGAGGTTCGGGAGATTAGGGGAGAGAACTTTCTGGACATTATACAACGGCACTGGAGGAAATTTTGGGTTGATGGCGGAGGGTAACTGCCTGGGCATTAAACAGGACGACACGGAGGATTTCTGGTTGATGACAGGATAGGTGACGCTGGACATTATAAAAACGAACTGGAGGGATTCTGGGGATGAAGGAGAGGTTATGCTGGTACCTTATACAGGACGGCCTGGAGGAAATTTTGGGTGAGAGCGGAGAGGTTACTTTCTGGGACATACCCCGGACACCGGAGGATTCTGGGTGATGGAGAGGAGATTGACTGCTGTGGACATTATACAGGACGGCAAAGGAGGATTCGGGTGATGACAGGAGAGGTTTACTGTGGGACATTATACAAAAGACACGGGGGATTCTGGGGGGATGAGGGAGAGGGACGGGGGGACAATTTAAAAGGCCCGGGACTGGAGGATTCTGGGTGATGAGGAGGGTTGACTGCTGGGACCTTATACAGGAAGACAAAGGAGGATTCTGGGTGAAAGAGAGGAGAGGTGAGCTGGACATTATAAAACGGGACGGAGGTTTCTTGGGATGAGCGGGTAAGGGGAAAGCTGGGACAATATACCGGACGCACTGGAGGATTCTGGGTGATGGGGCGGAGGTTGACTGCTGGGACATTATACAAGGGACGAACTGGAATTCTGGGTGATGAGAGGAGAGTGACTGCTGGACATTATACAGGACGGAACTGGAGGATTCTGGTGATGAGGGAGAGGTGACTGCTGGGACATTATACAGGACGGCACTGGAGGATTCTGGGTGATGAGCGTAGAGGTGACTGCTGGACATTATACAGACGGCACTGGAGGATTCTGGGTGAGAGGGGAGAGGTGACTGCTGGGACATTATACAGGACGGCACTGGAGGATTCTGGGTGATGAGAGGAGAGGTGACTGCTGGACATTATACAGGAGAGCACTGGAGGATTCTGGGTGATGAGCGAGAGGTTGACTGCTGGGACATTAACAGGAGCACTGGAGGGTTCTGGTGATGAGCGGAGAGGTGACTGCTGGGACATTATACAGGAGGCACGGAGGATTCTGGATGATGAGGGAGAGGTGACTGCTGGGGCATTATAAAAGGACTGCACTGGAGGATTCTGGGTGATGGGGGAGAGGTGAAATGCTGGACATTATACAGGACGCACTGGAGGATTCTGGGTGAGAAGCGGAGAGGTGACTGCTGGGACTTATTTCAGGAGGCACTGGAGGATTCTGGGTGATGAGGGGAGAGGTGACTGCTGGGAATTATACAGGACGGCACTGGAGGATTCTGGGGGATGAGGGAGAGGTGACTGCTGAAATTATACGACGGCACTGATGATTCTGGGTGGAAAGAGGGAGAGGTGACTGCTGGGACATTATACAGACGGGGACTGGAGGATTCTGGGTGATGAGGAGAGGTTTACTGCTGGGACAATTACAGGACGGCACTGGAGGGTTCTGGGTGATGAGGGAGAGGTGACTGCTGGGACATTATACGGGGCGGCACTGGAGGATTCTGGGTGATGAGGGGAGAGGTGACTGCTGGGACATTATACAGGAGGCACTGGAGGATTCTGGGTGATGACGGGAGAGGTGACTGCTGGGACATTATACAGGACGGCACTGGAGGATTCTTGGTGATGAGCGGAGAGTACTGCTGGGACATTATACAGGACGGCACTGGAGGATTCTGGGTGATGAGAGGAGAGGTGACTGCTGGGACATTATACAGGACGGCACTGGGGATTCTGGGTGATGAGCGGAGAGGATGACTGCTGGGACATATACAGGACGGCACTGGAGGATTCTGGGTGATGAGGGGAGAGGTGACTGCTGGGACATTATACAGGACGGCACTGGAGGATTCTGGGTGATGACGGAGAGGTGACTGCTGGGACATTATACAGGACGGCACTGGAGGATTCTGGGTGATGAGGGAGAGGTGACTGCTGGGACATTATACAGGACGGCACTGGAGGATTCTGGGTGATGAGGGAGAGGGTGACTGCTGGACATTATACAGGACGGCACTGGAGGATTCTGGGTGATGAGTGGAGAGGTGACTGCTGGGACATTATACAAGGACGGCATGGAGGATTCTGGGTGATGAGAGGAGAGGTGACTGCTGGGACATTTAACAGGACGGGGATGGAGGATTTGGTGATGAGGGAGAGGTGACTGCTGGGACATTAAAACAGGACCCGGGATGGAGGATTCTGGGGGATGAGAGGAGAGGGGACTGCTGGGACATTATCAGGGGCACCCCTGGAGGATTCTGGGTGATGAGGGAGAGATGACTGCTGGGACACATACAGGACGGCAAATGGAGGATTCTGGGTGATGAGTGGATGAGGTGACTGCTGGGACATTTAACAGGAAAAGCAAATGGAGGATTCTGGGTGATGGGGAGAGGTGACTGCTGGGACATTATACAGGACGGCACTGGAAGGATTCTGGGTGATGAGCGGAGAGGTGACTGCTGGGACATTATAGAGACGGCACTGGAGGATTCTGGGTGATGAGGGGAGAGGTGACTGCTGGGACATTATACAGGACGGCACTGGAGGATTCTGGGTGATGAGGGAGAGGTGACTGCTGGGACATTATACAGGATGGCACTGAAGGATTCTGGGTGATGAGGGAGAGGTGACTGCTGGGACATTATACAGGACGGCACTGGAGGATTCTGGGTGATGAGGGGAGAGGTGACTGCTGGGACATTATACAGGACAGCACTGGAGGATTCTGGGTGATGAGGGGAGAGGTGACTGCTGGGATATTATACAGAGGCACTGGAGGATTCTGGGTGATGAGCGGAGAGGTGACTGCTGGACATTATACATGGACGGCACTGGAGGATTCTGGGTGATGAGAGGAGAGGTGACTGCTGGGACATTATACAGACGGCACTGGAGGATTCTGGGTGATGAGGGAGAGGTGACTGCTGGGACATTATACAGGACGGCACTGAGGATTCTGGGTGATGAGCGGAGAGGTGACTGCTGGGACATTATACAGGACGGCACTGGAAGGATTCTGGTGATGAGGGGAGAGGTGACTGCTGGGACATTATACAGGATGGCACTGGAGGATTCTGGGTGATGAGCGGAGAGGTGACTGCTGGGAATTATACAGGACGGCACTGGAGGATTCTGGGTGATGAGGGAGAGGTGACTGCTGGGACATTATACAGGACGGCACTGGAGGATTCTGGGTGATGAGGGAGAGGTGACTGCTGGGACATTATACAGGACGGCACTGGAGGATTCTGGGTGATGAGCGGAGAGGTGACTGCTGGAATTTATACAGGACGGCACTGGAGGATTCTGGGTGATGAGAGGAGAGGTGACTGCTGGGACATTATACAGGACGGCACTGGAGGATTCTGGGTGATGAGGGAGAGGTGACTGCTGGGACATTATACAGGACGGCACTGGAGGATTCTTGGTGATGTGACGGAGAGGTGACTGCTGGGACATTATACAGGACGGCACTGGAGGATTCTGGGTGATGAGCGGAGAGGTGACTGCTGGGACATTATACAGGACGGCACTGGAGGATTCTGGGTGATGAGAGGAGAGGTGACTGCTGGGACATTATACAGGACGGCACTGGGGGATTCTGGGTGATGAGCGGAGAGGTGACTGCTGGGACATTATACAGGAGGCACTGGAGGATTCTGGGTGATGAGAGGAGAGGTGACTGCTGGGACATTATACAGGACGGCACTGGAGGATTCTGGGTGATGAGTGGAGAGGTGACTGCTGGGACATTATACACGACGGCACTGGAGGATTCTGGGTGATGAGCGGAGAGGTGACTGCTGGGACATTATACAGGACGGCACTGGAGGATTCTGAGTGATAAACGGAGAGGTGACTGCTGGGACATTATACTGGACGGCACTGGAGGATTCTGGGTGATGAGGGAGAGGTGACTGCTGGGACATTATACAGGACGGCACTGGAGGATTCTGGGTGATGAGCGGAGAGGTGACTGCTGGGACATTATACAGGACGGCACTGGAGGATTCTGGGTGATGAGCGGAGAGGTGACTGCTGGGACATTATACAGGACGGCACTGGAGGATTCTGGGTGATGAGGGGAGAGGTGACTGATGGACATTATACAGGACGGCACTGGAGGATTCTGGGTGATGAGAGGGAGAGGTGACTGCTGGGACATTATACAGGACGCACTGGAGGATTCTGGGTGATGAGGGGAGAGGTGACTGCTGGGACATTATACAGGACGGCACTGGAGGATTCTGGGTGATGACGGTGTCGTTGTTGTCAGGTTCCTATAAGGTGTCAGGACGTCGCTGTCTATCTCTCCATGGAGGAGTGGGAGTATCTAGAAGGACACCAGGATCGTACCAGGACGTGATGATGGAGGAGCACCGGCCTCTTACACCACAAGGTGAGACAGTCCCGCTGGTTTCATAGTTGTCCTCACACTGCAGACACTGGGTTTCTCCAGCAGGTATCTGGCTGCCGTGACAGTGATTCTTCATGGCGGTGAAGTGTGTGAGCCGATGCCCACCATGTTTCTTACCGTCTGACGTACCGTTGTTACAAATGACAACAGCATGTTCGAGGGTAAAGTGTTACAATCTGATTGTTCTAAGATTTCAGACCTGTAACATCGGAGCCGTTATTGTTACTCCAGGTTGGTTCATAAATAGATCATTGAATTTGGTAAGAAGAAATAAATCATATTTGAACAAAGGTGTAGAGGTGGAGTAGAGACGGACGCCAGATCAGATGCCGCGGTGAAAGTGACCTCTGACGCCTCCTTCCTTCTCCTGACTAGTTAGCACCGGAATACACAGAACTGCCCCCTCCAGGGTGTGAGATGTCACTGCTCTGGTTCTGGGCCAAATTGGAGAGCTTAGGTAATAAGTATAGAAGCTCCCGATCTCCTGTGAGAGGAGTCCGGTGTCCCCAGGAGATGTGCGCTGGCACAATATCACCCCTGACAATTTCTCATTTAGATCTGTTTCCAGCACATCTCCCTGGAGATCAGAGTGATCATTGATCGCCTGATGTCCCTCCATCTGACGGGTGTGAGAGTGAGAAGATGATCTGTGTTACCGCGCCCAGGTCTGGCTGTAATGTTATGGCTGATAAGCCTAAATGTTGGAAGAGGATAAAGGGAAAATGGCGGAACTGTGTTTCTTTCCTACTGAGTGACTGTAGGGGTTTCATTCTCTTTAAAGTGATCCCAGCGGTTCTTGTCCATGAAGGGTTCAGTCTCTATCTCTCATGGTGCCATCGTGGCATAATGGCAGGTGCGTCATCGCGCTAGGACGAGGAATTGGCACATGTTTTGGTTAGCAGAGCACGGTTACACTTTTAAATTTTTTTTTGTCCTTTGGCCACAGACATTGTTGAGCACTTTGACAACACAGAAAGCCACCGGTCACCCATACTCTAGGTCGGAGGCCTATAAGTCCCTGAGACCTCTGTACCGGTTGTGAGGACCACGATGTTATATTGTCTTTGATATGTAAACCTAGAAATAATGGTCTAAGCCTCCTCACGTACAGCGGCATGTAAAGGGTTGGGCAAAATTACTGTTATTGTGATGAAGCAAGTTGCAGATGAAATGATCTCTAAAAGGCCTAAAGTTACAGATGACACATTTACTTTGTATCTTAGGTAAAAAAAAGTCATTTTTTTACATTTTAAAAATTACAAAAAGGACAATGGACCAATGTGAAAGTTTGGGCACCCTTGGAGATTTGTGTGCTCAGATAACTTTAACCAAGGTTTCAGACATTAAATAGCCTGTTAGAGTTATGGCTTGTTCACTATCATCGTTAGGAAAGGCCAGGTGATGGAAATTTCCCAGCTTTTGCAAAAACCCAGACTCCTCTAACCTTGTGCCAAAAAAACTTGTGCCATGGGTTCTTCTAAGCAGCTGCCTAGCACTCTGAAAATGGTGGAGGCCCACAAAGCAGGACAAGGCTATAAGACAATAGCAAAGGGTTTTCAAGTTGCCCTTTCGTCAGTTAGAAATGTAATTAAGAAATAGCAGTTACCAGGAACAATGGAGGTCAAGATAAAGTCTGGTAGACCAATCAAAATGTCAGTGAGAGCTGCTAGTAGGATTGCTGGAGAGGCAAATCATAACCCGCTGCTTCACTGCAAAAGACCCTCAGAAAGATTTATTAGACTGTTCAGAGACACCTGCAAAAACATGCCCTTCATGGAAGAGTCATCAGAAGAAAACCTCTCCTGCGTCCTTTTCTTAATTACATTTCGACCTGAGGAAAGGACAGCTTGAAAACCCTTTGCTATCTTCTTATAGCCTTCTCCTGCTTTGTGGGCCTCCACCATTTTCAGAGCGCTAGACAGCTTCTTAGAAGACCCCATGGCTGCTGGTTTTTGGCACAAGGTTAGAGGAGGCTGGGTTTTTATAAAGCTGGAAATGTGCATCCCCTAGCCTTTCCTAACGATGACAGTGAACTAGTCATAACCCTATAAGTCTACTTAAGGTCTGAAACCTTGGTCAAAGTTATCTGGGTACACAAATCTCCAAGGGTGCCCAAAGTTTTACATTGTCCTATTTTCTTTTTTGTAATTTTTAAAATTTAAAAATGACTTTTTCTTTGTATTTTAGGCAAAAAAGAGTGTCATCTGTAACTTTAGGCCTTTTAGAGATTATTTAATCTTCAGCCTGCTTAACTGTTCACAATAACAGTAATTTTGACCAAGGGTGCACAAACTTTTACATGCCACTGTATACATACTGATATACAGGGGGCTGTGTAGTCCGTCACGTGGTTGTGTTTCCCACAGATGGAACCAGGATAAGAAATCCACCAGAGAGATGTTCCCGTCCTCTGTATCCCCTGGACTCTCCCGAGGAGAATCACAACATCCCGGAGGATCATCAGGTAGACAGCGCTGAGCCCTGCACCGTATCTGTATGGGGGGATGGGGCAATTCTGGTCCTGTGGTCAGAGGTGTCATATATTTTTGTGGTTTCTTGTATTTGTCTCCTTTATTGTACTCATTGTTACATCTGGTATATCAGGGGGAAGATCTGATTATTATTAAAGTGGAGGATGAAGAAGAAGCGATGACGAGGGGGGATCAGCTGTGTGTGAGTGACATGAAAGAAGAAACTCCAATAGGCGTTACTACAGGTACGTAATAAGTTTAGAAAGTGAATTCAGAGGTTTTATAAGGTGTAAATCTGAAAGTATCACCCTAACGTGTTTATCCAGAGGAAGGTAAAGCACCCCGTGGGGATCACGGTCTGTGACGATAGAACCTTCTTTCCTCTAGACGTAAAGGAATCTTCCTTTTCATCACGCCGGTCTTGGTGTGAACGGTTCATTGTGCCTTCTGTTCTTATAGTTGTACATTGTCCTAGTTTAGATCATGCCTTCGCCTACGATAATATTCCTGACTGGAGTTCAGCGTTTCCTAACTCCTGTAATAGACATCATGAGGGTGGTTGATGTTTCCCATAATAATGTAATTAGCAGTTTGTTTGTTTTTTATAAAAAAAAACAAACTGTAAAAAGAAGGGGTGAGGACAGGGTTCCCAATTATACAAAAGTAGCTATAGCGATATTGGGACTTAAAACTTAACTTTTAATACGCTATTATAGCAAGAGGTTAAAAAAACAAACGACGCACAACACAGAACACCTGAATGTCGAAACTAGGTCGTTAATTCCTAATACTTGACAACGTACTGGCCAGTACAGCCAGGGAGGTATCGGGCAAAGCAAGATGTCCCCTGGTACACATATGCCCCGAAACTACCTTGCTTTCTTTTTAATTATGTACTTTGCCTCTATCCTCCTGTGTTCCCTTGCCATCCACATTCACCGCCCCATCCCCCCTCCATCACGACTCATACACATCAGCCCCTCCATACTTCCCTCTCCCATGTACAGTTCCCATGCACTCCTCACCTTCCTGAGAAACCTCAGCCCATCTTGCCCAAACACATCACAGAAAAAAACTACTTACAATTCCAACAACTACCTGCTCTTTATCTTCCTACTCCTACTGATTTCAGGGGACATCTCCCCAACCCTGGTCCACCATCCCCCAACCTCAATCCCTACCCTACCTCATATTGAAACCATAATAATCTTATTAATATTACTTGCACTCCCTCATCTCCTTCTTTCAATTGTGCCCTCTGGATTCCACGGTCTGCATGCAACAAGCTATCCTTCCTGCACAACTACTTTCTGAACAACTCTCTTCATCTGTTGGCCTTCACTGAAACCTGGATTCAGGAATCTGACACGGTCTCCCCTGCTGCCATTTCCTATGGTGGCTTACAGTTCTCCCATTCCCCAAGACCCGCAAACAGACATGGTGGTGGAGTTGGCATACTCCTGTCCCCACAATGCACTTTCCAGGTCATCCCCCCAATTCTATCACTCTCATTCCCTTCTTTTGAGGTCCACACCATCAGGCTCTTCCATCCCCTCTCCCTCAGAGTAGCGGTCATATATCGGCCCCCAGGCTCGCCCACCCGGTTCCTTGACCACTTCTCAGCCTGGCTGCCACACTTCATGTCCTCAGAACTACCAACCCTTATCCTTGGAGACTTCAACATCCCTATTAACAGCCCTACTTCCACATCTGCATCTCAGCTTCTATCACTAACCACTTCTCTAGGCCTCTCACAGCTTTCAACCTCTGAGACACACAAGGATGGCAACACCCTTGACCTGGTCTTTGTCCGCCTCTGTTCAATCTCCCACCTAAATAACTCACCGCTTCCACTCTCTGACCACAACATTCTCTCCTTCACCCTCACAAATCCTCCACCACCCCAGCGCACTCCTACCTACCGCACATTCAGAAATCTACAAGCCATTAACCCTCAGACACTCTCAGACTCCCTACACTCATCGCTGTCCCCAATCTCCTCTTTTTCGTGTCCTAATCTGGCTGTTCATCACTACAATGTCACTCTTAGAAGCACCCTTGACCAAGTAGCACCGCTCACCCTCAGAACTTCCAAACACACAGTAAAACAGCCCTGGCTCACATTGCAAACTCAACTTCTTCAGCGATGCTCTAGGAGTGCTGAACGCCTTTGGAGAAAAACCCGCACACCAGAAGACTTCATCCACTTTAAATTCATGTTAAGAACTTATAATGCAGCCCTTCACCTCGCCAAACAGACCTACTTCACCACCCTGATCTCCTCACTAGCCAACAACCCCAAGAAACTTTTTGACACTTTTCACTCCCTCCTCAGGCCAAAAGCACAAGCCCCTTTCACAGACATTTGTGCTGACTACCTGGCCTCCCACTTTATAGAAAAAAATAGATACTATCCGTCAGGAAATCTGCTCTCAACCACCAAGTGCTGTGACTCCCATCCCTCCCTGCATTTCCCCTGGCTCAATTTCCACATTTGATCCCATCACAGAAAGAAGTCTCCAGACTCCTCTTGTCCGACTACATGCACTACCGACCCCATCCCTCACATCTCCTCCAGTCTCTCTCTCCAGTTGTCACAACTCACCTAACTACAATCTTTAATCTCTCACTCTCCTCTGGCATTTTCCCATCCTCCTTCAAACACTCCATCATTACTCCACTACTAAAGAAACCCGCTCTGGACCCTTCCTGCACAAACTACAGACCGGTCTCCAATCTCCCCTTCATCTCCAAACTTTTGGAGCGCCTAGTCTACTCCCGCCTCACCCGTTACCTCTCCACTTACTCCCTCCTAGACCCTTCACAGTCCGGCTTCCGCCCCCTACATTTGACTGAAACTGCACTCATCAAAGTGACCAGTGACCTTCTGACAGCAAAACGTAATGGCGACCTCTCTCTGCTCATTCTTCTCGACCTTTCTGCAGCTTTCGACACAGTTCACCACCGTCTCCTACTCTCTAGGCTCCAGTCACTAGGCATTAAGGACACTGTTCTCTCCTGGTTCTCCTCCTATCTTTCTGACCGCTCCTTCAGTGTTTCGTTCTCTGGCTCCACATCATCTCCTCTTCCTCTCACTGTCGGTGTACCCCAGGGCTCAGTCCTTGGCCCCCTTCTATTTCTCTCTACACGGCCCCAATTGGACAGACCATCAGCAGATTTGGCTTTCAGTACCATCTTTATGCTGATGACACACAACTATACACATCATCCCCTGACATTACCCCCGCTGTACTACAGAACGCCACCGACTGTCTGTCCGCAGTCTCCAACATCATGTCCGCTCTCTATCTGAAACTCAACCTCTCCAAAACTGAACTTCTTCTGCTCCCGCCGTCTACTAACCTCCCTAAATCGGACATTTCCCTCTCCGTATGCGGCACCATAATAACACCCCGGTAGCAGGCTCGCTGTCTGGGTGTTATGTTTGACACCAATCTCTCCTTCACCTCCCATATACAATCGCTTGCCCGCTCTTGCCGCCTGCACCTAAAGAACATCTCTAGAATCCGCCCTTTTATCACCATGGAAACAACAAAAACCCTCACTGTAGCATTGATCCACTGCCGCCTGGACTACTGCAACGCTCTATTACTTGGCCTCCCCATTACTCGACTATCCCCTCTCCAGTCCATCCTTAATGCAGCAGCCAGGGTCATCCATCTGGCTAATCGGTACTCGGACGCGTCCGCTCTTCGCCAGTCCTTACACTGGCTGCCCATTCATTATAGGATCCAATTCAAAGTACTGGTTCTCACCCACAAAGCTCTCCACAGTGCAGCACCCCCCTACATCTCCCTCATTTCTATCTATCGGCCTAAAGGACTGCTGCGCTCTGCAAACGACTTTCGACTAACCTCTTCACTAATCCGTACCTCCCACTCCCGACTCCAAGACTTCTCCCATGCTGCGCCAATCCTCTGGAATGCTCTACCCCAAGAAATTAGGACTATCCACAATTTGCATGGTTTCAGGCGCTCCCTCAAAACACATTTGTTCAGAGCGGCCTATCACATTCACTAATCAAAGTCATTCTCTGTGTAAGTGTGTGTGTGTAGCCCATTCACTATCCATCCATCCCTCACTCCCTCAAGATGGCTGGACCATCATTGTAAATGCACCATTGTATATACACACCTGTACTTTGTATCTCCCCCACCTCATTGTAGATTGTAAGCTCTCACGAGCAGGGTCGTCTTATTTTGCTTTAATTATTGTATTGTTAACGTTGTTACTTATGACTTGTGTTTTGAAACTGTTAAACTGTAAAGCGCTGCGGAATATGATGGCGCTATATAAATAAAGATTATTATTATTATTATGTGGATATATACATAGGCTAGACACAAATCACATGTCAAAAAAACAGGTAAGTAACCCACACTGTAAGATTAGCACAGGTAGCTGCCAGTATAATCAGTCTTGTTCCAAGTATCGGGGAGAGCAAGATACACCCTGTATTAAATGCATTCAATGTATACCAGGATGGGGAAGAGGGAGGCATGCCTACCAGAATGGGCATGAGGGAGCCATGCCTACCAGGATGGGGATGAGGGAGCCATGCCTACCAGGATGGGGATGTGAGGGCCATGCCTACCAGGATGGGGATGAGGGAGCAATGCGTATCAGGATGGGGATGAGTGGGCCATGCCTACCAGGATGAGGATGAGTGGGCCATGCCTACCAGGATGAGGATGAGTGGGCCATGCCTACCAGGATGGGGATGAGGGAGCAGTGCGTATCAGGATGGGGATGAGGGGGCCATGCCTACCAAGATGGGGATGAGTGGGCCATGCCTACCAGGATGAGGATGAGTGGGCCATGCCTACCAGGATGGGGATGATGAGGCCATGCCTACCAGGATGGGGATGATGGGGCCATGCCTACCAGGATGGGGGTGAGGGGGCCATGTGTATCAGGATGGGGGTGAGGGGGCCATGCCTACCAGGATGGGGATGAGGGGGCCATGCCTACCAGGATGGGGATGATGGGGCCATGCGTATCAGGATGGGGATGAGGGGGCCATACCTACCAGGTTGGAGATGAGGGTGCCATGTGTATCAGGATGGGGATGAGGAGGCCATGCCTACCAGGATGGGGATGAGGAGGCCATGCCTACCAGGATGAAGATGAGGGCGCCATGTGAATCAGGATGGGGATGAGGGGGCCATGCCTACCAGGATGGGAATGATGGGGCCATGCCTACCAGGATGAGTATGATGGGGCCATGCCTACCAGGATGAAAATGATGGGGCCATGCCTACCAGGATGGGGATGATGGGGCCATGCCTACCAGGATGGGGATGAGGAGGCCATGCCTACCAGGATGGGGATGAGGAGGCCATGCATACGAGGTCGCCCCGGAGCATGAGAATCTCATTAACTGAAAACTACAAATAAACATTAACCAACAACTGCAAGACAGATTTCATCCCCAGGTATCAGTGTAATCAGTATAACATAACGGGGCCGACCTGACACTTTCTGTAGTTACTGAGCTCAATCCCGCTGACAGGGGCACTTTAAGGCCGGTGTCCCACCTGCAACTGCAATGCGAGAAACTCGCGTACACTTTGCAGTTGCAAGTGGGACACCGGCCTAATAGGAAGCATTGCCACCACTGACAATCGCCGCAGATTTGGGGTGATTTTGTTTTGAAATATTCCAATCCTCCAGATTTATGATTATTAAGGATCCCATGTGTTACATTTATTTAATGTATATGCAAAGTCGTTTCTGTGAAAAACTTACAAAATGTATTTGTAATCTTTACAGAAAATCTGAGTCAGAATTCTGAGGGAAACTTCATGTTACTAAATTATAAAGTAGAAAATGAAGATATCAAGCAGCGCGCTACAGAACCAAACCTCATTAACCTTTGCGGAAATTCAGGACTTTACAATACAGATCTAACTTATAATCCACACAATCCTGAGGAACCTTCAGATCAATCTCATGTTATCACTTCTGGTCTGACAGGTCGAAAAGGGGTTCAATGTGGTGGAAAGTTTATAAAAAGCTCAGAACTTTTACAGCACAGAAGAATTCACATAGGGAAGAAGCCATACTCCTGTTTAGAATGTGGGAAATGTCTCTCAGATAAAGCGAGTCTTATTAGACATGAGAAAAGTCACACAGGGGAGAAGCCGTATTCATGTTCAGAATGCGGGAAATGTTTTACACTCAAATCTGGTTTAATTATGCATCAGAGAGTTCACAAAGGAGAGAAGCCGCATTCCTGTATAGAATGTGGGAAATGCTTTATAACTAAAACCAAACTTAAGGAACATTTTCGAATTCACACAGGAGAGAAGCCGTTTCCATGTTCTGTATGTGGAAAATACTATAGAAGTCAGTCATGTCTTCTTTCACATAAGAAAATTCACACAGTAGAGAAGCCGTATTCCTGTTCAGAGTGCGGGAAATGTTTTAAATATAAATCAGGTTTTATTATGCATCAGAAAGTTCACACGGGAGAGAAGCCGCATTCATGTATAGAATGTGGGAAATGCTTTATTACTATAACCAAACTTAAGGAACATTATCGAATTCACACAGGAGAGAAGCCGTTCTCATGTTCCGTATGTGGAAAATGCCTTGTAAGTCGGTCAAGTCTTCGTTCACACGAGAAAACTCACGAAAGAAAACAACATTCATGCTCACTATGTACGAAATGCTTTTCAAAAAATCGAGTCTTGTTAAACATCAGAGTATTCACGCAGACAAGAGCTGAGATTAACGATCAGAATGTAGAAAATGATTTATACATCAATCAGATCTTGCTAAATATCAGAAAAAAATCACATCAGAGAGAAAAAACCTAAGAGAAAAATACACTAACGCTCCACTACAGTACAATATTCTGTGCCGTTACTGTGACATAGTCACTGCGGTTCTCGCCTGTTTTGGTTGTGTTATTGTTTATGCAGAACTCCAGTCCTTGCTTTGTACATTGAAAGACTTGGGATGTGCTGCTCATTTGCTCGTTGGTGCATCGCCTCCTCCGGCATCAAAGTAGAAAAAAAGGAATCGCTGGAAAAGATACCAAAGAATCTGGACCCGCCGAGTCAAAGACACTGGTTGTCAAGACCACTCATCTGACGAATGTTCTTATGTTTTCTTGAGGCAATAATTTTCAAAAGTGAACTGCTTTCATTGTCGGGCATACAGTGGGTATGGAAAGTATTCAGACCCCTTTAAATTTTTCTCTGTTTAATTGCAGCCATTTGGTAAATTCAATAAAGTTAATTTTTTCTCATTAATGTACACTCTGCACCCCATCTTTACTGAAAAAAACAAATGTAGAAATTTTTGCAAATTTATTAAAAAAGAAAAACTGAAATCTCACATGGTCATAAGTATTCAGACCTTTTGCTCAGTATTGAGTAGAAGCACCTTTTGAGCTAGTACAGCCATGAGTCTTCTTGGGAATGATGCAACAAGTTTTTCACCCTGAATTTTGGGATCCTCTGCCTTTCTTCCTTGCAGATCCTCTCCAGTTCCGTCAGGTTGGATGGTGAACGTTGGTGGACAGCCATTTTCAGGTCCCTCCAGAGATGCTCAGTTGGGTTTAGGTCAGGGCTCTGGCTGGGTCAGTCAAGACTGGTCACAGAGTTGTTCTGAAGTCACTCCTTTGTTATTTTAGCTGTGTGCTTAGGGTCATTGTCTTGTTGGAAGGTGAACCTTCGGCCAAGTCTGAGGTCCAGAGCACTCTGGAAGAGGTTTTCATCCAGGATATCTCTGTACTTGGCTTCATTCATGTTTACTTCAATTGCAACAAGTCGTCCTGTCCCTGCAGCTGAAAAACACCCCCATAGCATGATGCTGCCTCCACCATGTTTCACTGTTGGGATTGTATTGGGCAGGTGATGAGCAGTGCCTGGTTTTCTCCACACATACCGCTTAGAATTATCATCGTCTCATCAGACCAGAGAGTCTTATTTCTCATAGTCTGGGAGTCCTTCATGTGTTTTTTTTTAGCAAACTCTATGCGGCTTTCATATGTCTGGCACTGAGGAGATAATATAATAAAACTTGGCACTCAACTTATGTGATAAAGAAGAATTTTATTGCAGTCGTATATGACTGCAATAAAATTCTTCTTTATCACATAAGTTGAGTGCCAAGTTTTATTATATTATCACGTGGTTGGGTTCCTACTTGAGCACCTTGCACAGCTGTGCCACGTTATATTATATCACTGGCACTGAGGAGAGGCTTCCGTCGGGCCACTCTGCCATAAAGGCCTGACTGGTGGAGGGCTGCAGTGATAGTTGACTTTGTGGAACTTTCTCCCATCTCCCTACTACATCTGTGGAGCTCAGCCACAGTGATCTTGGGTTCTTCTTTACCTCTCTCACCAAGGCTCTTCTCCCACGATTGCTCAGTTTGGCTGGACGGACAGGTCTAGGATGACTTCTGGTGGTCCCAAACTTCCATTTAAGGATTATGGAGGCCACTGTGCTCTGAGGAACCTTGAGCACTGCAGAAATTCTTCTGTAACTTTGGCCAGATCTGTGCCTTGCCACAATTATGTCTCTGAGCTCCTTGGCCAGTTCCTTTGACCTCATGATTCTCATTTGGTGTGACATGCACTGTGAGCTGTGAGGTCTTACATAGACAGGTGTGCGCCTTTACAAATCAAGTTCTAGCAGTGTAATTAAACACAGCTGGACTCCAATGAAGGAGTAGAACCATCTCAAAGAGGATCACAAGGAAATGGACAGCATGTGACGTAAATATGAGTGTCTGAGCAAAGGGTCTGAATACTTATGACCATGTGATATTTCAGTTTTTCTTTTTTAATAAATTTGCAAAAATTTCTGCATTTCTGTTTTTTTCAGTCAAGATGGGGTGCAGAGTGTACATTAATGAGAAAAAATGAACTTTTTTGCATTTACCGAATAGCTGCAATGAAACAAAGAGTGAAAAATTGAAAGGGGTCTGAATACTTTCCGAACTCACTGTGTAATCAGTTACACAAGTGGATGACATATAAAGCTGAACTGTGAGAGAACGGCAGCCATGGTGATGGATCCTCCCCGCATAAAATAACCTACATTGTACAACGCATAACGCATTAAAAGAGATACTATATAATCAAAATGATGAAAATAAAATGTGAAGGGTCAATCAGAAGTTTGGGCTAAAAGTATAAATGTGAGATACATGTTATCACTAAGTAATATATGATATGCTGAAGCTTTCTACATAATGAAAGTGTCATGGAATGTCTAAATCATAGATATTATAGACCTTATTATCGATAGACATAAGGTCGTGGCTGCGCATCCTCCCTCCCATGGAGCTGATTAAATCCATGTATTTTCAGGGTTTCATAATGTGTCTCTAGGGATTCGGCTATGTATGCCGGCTGAAATGGGATCAATGAACTACAGGTAGCAGACCGACAAGTCTGAAGGTGTCATCACTAGGAGTGACACAAGGTAAGTATGATGCACGTCACTTCTTGACAATATTCAGTCAATGCAATGTCACCCCTTCCAGCATCACTTAGCGCCGTTCTCAGATGAAGGGGATAACTGCTGTGTATGTAGGTGTCACGTTACTGGCGATACTGGACTGGAGGCCAGTGGCCGGAGCAGCGATGCACAGGTGACCGGACCGTGGAAAGACTTCTGGAAGTGCAGTATATGGCGGTGGAAGTTCACTGTGTCAGCAGATGCCGGGGCCCGCCCGAGCACGGGCCGGCCGAGATCACACACAAGCACCAAGTCCGTTTAAATGATAGAAGGTTGAGGTAGGAACAGCAGGGTTTCCACAAGAGACAGGAAGGCGCCAGCAAAACACCTTCCAGATCAGGAGCCAGATAATTTTATTTTTTTCCTCCCTCAGATGGGAAGTTCCACAGTCAGATAACCAAAACTATAAGGAACTCGACTCCCAAACAAGCGTGTACACTTACATAATGCAGCAGCTGTTCCCATCATCATCGGAAAACCAACTTTATTTACAAGCACAAAAAAAACACAAAACTAAGACACATTAACAAGGTGTTTCCACTTTTTAACTTTCCAAATTCCCTCTGCGTCCTCCTCCCCCCTCTTTCTCTTATCACACACAAAGCAAAAATACAATTTTCCCAAAACAATTTTTAAACAATTTTTAACCTCAATCTCCTTCCTCTTAAACACATACACGTTCCTCACATCCCACAACACCTCTTTTATACATGCAAGCATCAACCACAACACTCTCTCCTTTTCTCCACACATACCCAACCCAAACATAAATAACTCAAACGTCAAAAAATTCACATCACACAACTCCTAAGGCTGTGGTTCCACGGTCCGGAACCACAGCGCTTTGGACGGAGCGGAAATTCCGCTCCGTCTAAGCCCCGCCCCCTTTATGACGCGCGCTCTTTCCGGAGGTGTTCAGGACACCTCCGGAAAAGAGCGCAGGGCTACATAGCCCTGTGTTAATTCTGTTGCGGCGACGCACCGTCGCCGCAATACGCGAGGACATGCTGCGGTCTAAAAAGACGCGCCGCATGTCCGTTTACGCAGGTCTGCCGCCTGCGTATTGTTACGCATAGTGGAGACGGGATTTCTTGAAATCCCCTCCACTATGCTGTAACATCTGGACGCTGCGTGTTTGGCGCTGCGCCAGCGCACAGCGCCAAACACGCAGCGTATCCTGACCGTGGAAACTCACCCTTACACAACGGGCCCAAACCTGAAATCACATTTCTAGCATACTGATAATTCCAAAACAAATGCACCACGCTCTCTCTCCCACCACATCCCCTCCTCGGACACATAGAATCATAGAATGGTAGAGTTGGAAGGGACCTCCTGGGCCTTCTGGTCCAACCCCCTGCTCAAAGCAGGAGTCTCTAAATCATCCCAGACAGATGTCTATCCAGTCTCTGTTTGAAGACTTCCATTGAAGGAGAACTCACCACCTCTTGTGGCAGCCTGTTCCACTCATTGATCACCCTAACTGTCAAAAAGTTTTTTCTAATATCTAATCTGTGTCTCCTCCCATTCAGTTTCATCCCATTGCTTCTAGTCTTTCCTTGTGCAAATGAGAATAAAGATGATCCTTCTACAATGTGACAGCCCTTGAGATATTTGTAGACAGCTATTAAGTCTCCTCTCAGTCTTCTTTTTTGCAAGCTAAACATTCCCAAATCCTGCAACCGTTCCTCATAGGACATGGTTTGCAGACCGGTCACCATTTTGGTGGCTCTTCTCTGAACTTGCTCCAGTTTGTTGATGTCTTTTTTAAAATGTGGTGCCCAAAACTGGACACAGTATTCCAGATGAGGTCTGACCAAAGAGGAGTAGAGGGCAATAATGACCTCACGTGATCTAGACTGTATGCTTCTGTTGATACATCCTAGAATTGCATTTGCCTTTTTTGCTGCTGCATCACACTGTTGACTCATGTTAAGTCTGTGATCAATTAGTATACCCAAGTCTTTTTCACATGTGCTGTTACTTAGCCCTATTCCTCCCATTTGTATATGCTTTTTTCATTTTTATTGCCCAGATGTAGTACTTTGCATTTTTCCCTGTTAAAATCCATTCTGTTAGTTGCTGCCCACTGCTCCAGTTTATGTATATCTTTTTGAATCCTCTCTCTCTCTTCTCTAGTATTAGCTACCCCTCCTAGCTTTGTGTCATCAGCAAATTTGATCAGTTTACCCTCAATTCCTTCATCTAAATCATTGATAAAGATGTTGAACAATACAGGGCCCAAAACAGAGCCTTGTGGTACCCCACTTGAGACATTCTTCCAACTGGATGTGCAGCCATTTACAACCACTCTTTGGGTCCGATCACTAAGCCAGTTATGAATCCACCTAACAGTTGCCTTGTCCATTCCATACTTAGTCATTTTTTCAATAAGGATTGTGTGAGATACTTTGTCAAATGCTTTGCTGAAGTCAAGATATACTATATCTACAGCATTTCCCTGATCCACCCAGTCAGTGATTCTGTCATAGAAGGAAATTAAGTTAGTCTGACATGACTTATTAGTTACAAACCCATGCTGACTCTGTTTAATCACTTCATTCTTATCCAGGTACTTGCATACATGTTCTTTAATAATTTGTTCAAAGATCTTTCCTGGTATAGAAGTCAGACTCACCGGCCTGTAGTTCCCTGGGTCCACCTTCTTCCCCTTTTTGAAGATAGGAACAACATTTGCTCTTCTCCAGTCTTCTGGGACTTCTCCTGTTCTCCAAGAATTTTCAAAGATTATGGACAGTGGTTCAAGAATTTCTTCTGCTATCTCCTTCAGTACCCTGGGGTGTAATTCATCTGGACCTGGAGACTTGAATTCATTTATGTTAGCTAAGTGTTTCCTCACTGTCTTTCTGTTTATAGATATCCTGGATTCTTCTATTCCTTTAATAGGACAGTGAAGATCAGTTGATGTTACATTTCCTTTCTGAGAGAAAACAGATGCAAAATAGGAATTTAAAAGTTCAGCCTTCTCAACATCCTGACTTACCATTTCATCATTTTCATCCTGTAAAAATCCTATAGCATCTTTGACTTTTCTTTTACTTTTGACGTATCCCCAAAATCCTTTTTTGTTGCTTTTGACGTCACTTGCAAGCCTTAATTCATTGTCAGCTTTAGATAATCTGATTTGTGCCCTGCAGGTTCTGCAGACGGCATTATATTCTTCTTTAGATATGCCTCCCTCTTTCCATTTGATAAACATTTCTTTCTTCTCTTTTTAGCATGTGTTTAAGTTCTATGTTCATCCATCCTGGTTTCCTTAAATGCTTCCCATTCTTCCCTCTTTTCGGAATTGTTAACGATTGTGCTTTGAGAATCTCATTTTTCAAGATTTTCCATCCTTCCTGGACATTTTTGTCCTTAAGGATATCCAGCCATTGGATCCCTCCAATTCTCTTTCTGAGTCCCTTAAAATCTGCCTTTCTGAAATCTAACCTTGACGTCTGAGTCTTCACAGGTCTTCCTCCTCTTGTTATCCAAAATTCTAAAATAGCATGGTCACTACCTCCTAGGGTCCCAGCCACTCTTACCTCCTCAACCATTTCCTCCCTATTTATAAGGATTAGATCCAAGGTAGCAGTTCCTCTTGTTTTCTCCATTACCTTTTGGAAGATAAAGTTGTCAGCAAGAGAGGATAAGAATTTCCTGGACCTGTTAGTTTTGCCTGAGAGAGATTCCCAACAAATGTCTGGATAGTTGAAATCTCCCATGACCACTATGTCATATTTTTTGGAGAACTTGGCTATTTGATGCATGAAGAGTTCATCCATATCTTCAGCTTGCACAGGCGGCTTGTAGTAAATGCCTACAATGGTGTCCTTTCCATTGTTCTGTCCTTGTATTCTTACCCAAACAGTTTCCACAGAACTCCCAGTCTCTGAAGCTTCAATCTCTGTGCAGATATACGCTTTTCTAACATACAATGCAACACCTCCTCCTCGTTTATCAAGTCTGTTTCTTGCAAATAAGTTGTATCCTTCTAGCCTTGTATTCCAATCATGTGTATCGTCCCACCAAGTCTCAGTGATTCCAATGACATCATATTTCTTCTCCTGCGTTAGTAGCTCCAGTTCTCCTTGTTTGTTGCCCATGCTTTGTGCATTCGTATAGAAACACTTTAGTTTGTGATTGGTTTCTCTTCCTTCAATATTTTTATTATGTAAATTTTTTTGTCTTTGTTCTTCCCCTTCACTTCTAATAGAAATCTCAATAGTATTTGTCAAGTGTATGGCTTTTGCTGGCGTTTTGCTTCCCTTCCCACATTGTTCTAGTGTAAAGCTCTCCTGATGAGTGTAGCAAGGCGACTTCCAAATACATGTTTTCCAGTCTTCGTAAGGTGCACCCCATCTCTAGCAAGTAGTCCATCGTATAGGTAATTCACTCCGTGATCCAGAAATCCAAATCCTTGCTGACGGCACCATCGACGTAGCCAGTTGTTCACCTGCAGAATCTTATTCCACCTCCTTGTTCCATGGCCATCCACTGGGAGGATGGAAGAGAAGACCACCTGCGCTCCCAGTTCTTTCACTTTCTTACCTAAGTTTTCAAAGTCACTGCAGATGGTTTCCAGGTCGTTTCTAGCGGTGTCATTTGTCCCCACATGTATTAGCAGGAATGGGTAGTCATCTTTAGGTCTGAAGAGTCCTGATATCCTGTCAGACACATCTTTAATTTTTGCACCTGGAAGACAGCACATTTCTCTTGAGGTTATATCCGGTCTGCAGATAGCGGCCTCTGTTCCTCTCAACAGGGAATCGCCCATGACAACAACTCTCCATTTCTTCTTCACAACAGTTTTCTTTCTCCATTCAGGAGGACTCTGAGGCGTACAAGGTTGTTTGTGGGCAAAGTCTTATCCTGATGTATTTCTTCATCGTTCTCCTGTGTAAGAGCCTGGTATTGGTTCCTGAGCAGAATTCGTGCTAACTGCCTCCTGATCCTCCTGCTTCTCTGGGTCACATGCTTCCATTCCTCTGTTTCTTCAGTTGCACTTCGAATTTCTTCTCTTTCTGTACCATGAAGAGATAATTCTGCTCTGTCTAAGAACTCTTCACCTTCCTTAATGGTCTTCAATGTAGATAACCTCTCTTCCAGATTTTGCAACTTTTCCTCCAACAGGGACACAAGCTTGCATTTCTGGCATGTGAAGTTTGGCTTTTCCACAGGTAAGTCTATGAACATGTAGCAAGAAATGCAGCTCACCACATGGCTCCTAGCCTCTTCCATGTTCTTATTGTTCAAGAGATAATCAAGCGGTGAAATATAAGCCAAAACTCGCGCGGCGCGCAGTTTACTGATGTCCTCCTTTCAGCTGCAACAGCCAAAATCCAGTGTTCCTTGAGCTCGCGGAGACTCTTCACTTATCCCAGAAGGCACTGGGAATATGCAAATTATCTCCTCGGGACTCCTCCCCTGGTTTACTGATGTCCTCCTTTCAGCTGCAACAGCCAAAATCCAGTGTTCCTTGAGCTCGCGGAGACTCTTCACTTATCCCAGAAGGCACTGGGAATATGCAAATTATCTCCTCGGGACTCCTCCCCGGTTTACTGATGTCCTCCTTTCAGCTGCAACAGCCAAAATCCAGTGTTCCTTGAGCTCGCGGAGACTCTTCACTTATCCCAGAAGGCACTGGGAATATGCAAATTATCTCCTTGGGACTCCTCCCTGGTTTACTGATGTCCTCCTTTCAGCTGCAACAGCCAAAATCCAGTGTTCCTTGAGCTCGCGGAGACTCTTCACTTATCCCAGAAGGCACTGGGAATATGCAAATTATCTCCTTGGGACTCCTCCCCTGGTTTACTGATGTCCTCCTTTCAGCTGCAACAGCCAAAATCCAGTGTTCCTTGAGCTCGCGGAGACTCTTCACTTATCCCAGAAGGCACTGGGAATATGCAAATTATCTCCTCGGGACTCCTCCCCTGGTTTACTGATGTCCTCCTTTCAGCTGCAACAGCCAAAATCCAGTGTTCCTTGAGCTCGCGGAGACTCTTCACTTATCCCAGAAGGCACTGGGAATATGCAAATTATCTCCTCGGGACTCCTCCCCTGGTTTACTGATGTCCTCCTTTCAGCTGCAACAGCCAAAATCCAGTGTTCCTTGAGCTCGCGGAGACTCTTCACTTATCCCAGAAGGCACTGGGAATATGCAAATTATCTCCTCGGGACTCCTTCCCTGGTTTACTGATGTCCTCCTTTCAGCTGCAACAGCCAAAATCCAGTGTTCCTTGAGCTCGCGGAGACTCTTCACTTATCCCAGAAGGCACTGGGAATATGCAAATTATCTCCTCGGGACTCCTCCCCTCGGGACTCACTCCTCACTAAACCCCGGTTTCTCTGGAAGTCTCTCACCGGTAACACCTCAAGCAATGACTGCCACACAATCTCGCTCTGTCTATTTGTCATACCATCCAAACGTACCTTCTTCCATACCTTCTGCACATCACTTCCTCTCACCATATTGATACCACATTCCATCTCTCTACACTCAATCATCTGTGAGACAGTGAGTGAATATGTGATGAATGGGGTGTACATTTCACCTAGGTATAAGGGAAATGTGTGGCTTTGTAAACCTAGTGGTAGAGAAAGGTCACTACACCTCACATTCAGTACACACTTGCAGCACAAGCCTGAAAATACTCAGGTGTTAATTAGGAGACCAGAAGTAGGTGTTTGGAAACATAATCTGAGAGCTAGTTTAGCCTGGACACAGGAAGGTGTCCTGGCACAAGAAACAGTCTCCAAGAGTGTTAGAGCTGTCTTTAGCCTGGACACAGAGAGGTGTCCTGGCACAAGGAAGCAGTCTCCAAGAGTGTTAGAGCTGTCTTTAGTCTGGACACAGAGAGGTGTCCTGGCACAAGGAAGCAGTCTCCAAGAGTGTTTGAGCTATCTCAGTTTGGGTGCAGGAAGGACCCCGGACATAGGAGTAGTCTCAGTGCGAATCCGTGTGAAGAGCGGCTGAATAGGAGTGGATCTCTCTCAAGTCTGGACATGGAAGGTGCCTTCAGACACAAGGAGGAGTATCTGTGAAGCTCCATACTGGTAACATATGTGATATGTGTTGTTTTTGGCACAGACTGGTAGAGTCTGGGTCCCGGATAGAGAGGGCCATCTATCTAAGTGTAATTAGAGGCTAGACAAGCCTAGGTTTTCTGTTTATGCCTTGTTTTAATCTGTTTGCTGTGGACTTTAATAAAGCTGGTTGCGGCCAGTTTTGCACCAGAACTGCTGTCTGAATGAACTGTTTTCATGCCATTCTGTCTACCCAGACAGCGATCCTAGAGCTAAACCCCCTGGAAAGGCTACAATTGGCGGAGAATGCTGGGGCAGCGCAGTGGCTGATACAGTTAGTGCTGGAGGGTGCATGCAGCACAGAGGCTTAGAGACAGCAATAAAGGTGAAGTCTGTTGAAATAGCAGCAGAGAAAAAAAAAAGTGTGTCAGCAGAAACGTCTGTTTGGAGCAGTCTTGGAGAGACAGTGGCCCTGATAGGGTCTGCAGAGAGAAAATGTATGCACAGCAAAGCTGAACTTGTTGTGAAAATGACTGTGGAATGTGCAGCAGCAAAAGAAAAGTCTGTGGAGCAGTCTTAAAGAGACAGGAGCCCTAATAGACTTTGCAAAGAAAAAAAAAAAAAAGTGTCTGCACAGCAGAGCTGAATTTTTCTGTGGAAAAGACTGGAGTGTGTATGTCTTGAGTGAAGACTGCCGTTGTTAAGACAGAGAAGTCTGACAGCATGGATGACAGCATGGAGGCGCTGTTTGAACAAATGGCACAAGTTAATGTGCAACATAAAACTGCCGTGGTTGAGACAGATGAGTCCGGCAGTATGGAGGGGCTCGTTGAGTACCTGATCCAGGCCCAGCGGACCATGGAGCTGCAGCACCAGCAGTGCATGCAGCAGTACCAGCAGCAAATCCTGCAGCAGCAGCAGGAGAATAACCGGGTGTTGGAGCAGATTGCAGCTCTCAGCACCTCGTCTCAGAGTAATGTTGTGAAGGCACCTGCCTTGTCCGCTGTAAAGAAGGCGGTAAGACGGTCCCTGAAAAAGATGACACCTCGTGATGATGTGGAGGTATATCTCACTAGATTTGAGGAACTGGCAGAGAAGGAGAATCTGCCCCTATCTGAGTGGGCCATGATGGTCGCACCCTATCTGATTGGAGTGCCCCAGGTGGCCTATGCTGACCTGAGCGAGCAGGACAGCCAAGACTATGCCAAGCTGAAAGCGGAGATTCGTACCCGGCTGTGTGTTGCGGTGACAGCCCGTGCCAGGGGAGTTCGTGACTGGAGATACAGTTGGGAGTCTGCAGTCAGCGAGTCTGATTATGGAGTTGGAAAGGTGATGGTGAACCGCTACACCCGAGCACGTCCTCCTGAGGTACAGCCGTCTGAGAGGTCGTCGCTTCAGAGTTCCCGGACGCTGAACTCTCGCGGTAAGAGCGTTCCAGCTATAGGGGACATATGGGAGGGTGATTGTGGTGGACAGTGTTGGAGATGTCGTGAAATTGCAGCCGGCTGTTCACTAGAGGGGGAGCCTATGTGCCGTGATGTTGGCAGGTCCCTCTCTCTCTGCGCAGAACCGTGTGTGTGACCACTGCAGCCGAAGAGACTGGACCACAGGTGTCCCCGGTGGTTGTAAATGACTGCCCAGCACAGGCCCTCTTGGACTCAGAGAGTCCAGTGACTTCCGTATATGACAGCCTGATTGATAGGGACTTCATCCCTGATAAGCACCTGAGTGTGGTGTGCATCCATGGAGACACCAAAGTCTACCCAGAGACTACCGTGGACTTGGTCCCTAAACTCGGGGAGGTTTCATATGAAGTGGGGGTAGTGAAGAGCCTGGTGCAACCCGTCATATTGGGTAATGACTTTCCCCGGTCTGAGGATCTCTGGGGGAGAAATGTTTCTGATGGACAGTGTGATGAAGCTCCTATTGAGGGTGCGCAGTCCCGAGGGGCGGAACACAATGCTAGTGGGACGTTAAAATTATGTGGTAATGATGATGATGATGATGATCATGATAATGATGATGACCATGATGATGATGCTGATGGTGATAATGATGATGATCATGATAGTGATGATAATACTGATCATAGTCATGATAATGATGTTGATAATAATGATGACTGTGATAATGGTGAAATTCCCTTGCAGGTGATGTTGGGAGACGAGGATGGTGGTTCTCGGGAACCGAGTGTCCCTGACTTGCCTGTGTCCTGTGACAATTTTGAGAGTGAGCAGTGGCGAGACCCCACTCTTGGGACGGCACAGGAAAATATGATTGTTCTAAATGAGGTTTCCAAGAGCCTGGCTCTGAGGAGAGGTTTCCTCATGTTGCCATAAACACTGAGGTCCAGGGAGAGGTAGTGAGCAAGCTCCTAGCACCTGAGCTATATGGAAGCATAGTGCTGGGGTTGTCACATAGTCACATACTTGAGGGACCAGATGGTGAAGTTAATGTTGTGGATGACATGTTAACTAAGGTTCCAGATCAGGATGTGAATGAAAATGAATTGTATACTCCTGAAAGTGAGCGGGATGTGAATGAAAATGAATTATATAACCCTGACAGTGAGCAGGATATGAATGAAAATGAAGGGTATAGCCCTGACAGTGAGCCAGATGTGACTGAAGAAGTGGAGTATGGGATGGACGGTGGGGCTTCTGGGCGTGTCTTGCCAGAAGAGCCTGAAAGTGGGGAACTGGAGAAAAGTGAAAAGCCCCCTATACCTTCTGTGATAGTTGGTGACACATGGTCAGTGCACCAGGGACAGGAGGTACATGAGTTTCTGAGGAAGAGTCAGCAGAAGTGTTCTGATGTGTCGGGTCGTACTTCTCTGGCCAGGCACTATATTGAATCTGAGCCCGGCCCTAAGGTCAAGATGAAACCGTGCAGGATACCCGAGGCCCACAGAGAGTATAGGCCTGGGAGGGTACAGGGTAGTGCGGATGCTTCAGATGAAGAGAAAACTGATGTTGGCTATGACAGTGGTGAGGATGAAGCTGATGAGGGCCATGACTGGTCCAGAGTTCACTGTCTCTGTTGGATTGTTGACCAGCCCTCCGGTCTGGATGACCAGCCCTCCGGTCTGGAGAAGAGGGAGGGGATATGTGAGACAGTGAGTGAATATGTAATGAATGGGGTGTACATTTCACCTAGGTATAAGGGAAATGTGTGGCTTTGTAAACCTAGTGGTAGAGAAAGGTCACTACACCTCACATTCAGCACACACTTGCAGCACAAGCCTGAAACTACTCAGGTGTTAATTAGGAGACCAGAAGTAGGTGTTTGGAAACACAATCTGAGAGCTAGTTTAGCCTGGACACAGGAAGGTGTCCTGGCACAAGAAACAGTCTCCAAGAGTGTTAGAGCTGTCTTTAGCCTGGACACAGAGAGGTGTCCTGGCACAAGGAAGCAGTCTCCAAGAGTGTTTGAGCTATCTCAGTTTGGGTGCAGGAAGGACCCCGGACATAGGAGTAGTCTCAGTGCGAATCCGTGTGAAGAGCGGCTGAATAGGAGTGGATCTCTCTCAAGTCTGGACATTGAAGGTGCCTTCAGACACAAGGAGGAGTATCTGTGAAGCTCCATACTGGTAACATATGTGATATGTGTTGTTTTGGGCACAGACTGGTAGAGTCTGGGTCCCGGATAGAGAGGGCCATCTATCTAAGTGTAATTAGAGGCTAGACAAGCCCAGGTTTTCTGTTTATGCTTTGTTTTAATCTGTTTGCTGTGGACTTTAATAAAGCTGGTTGCGCCCAGTTTTGCACCAGAACTGCTGTCTGAATGAACTGTTTTCATGCCATTCTGTCTACCCAGACAGCGATCCTAGAGCTATACCCCCTGGAAATGTTACACATCCTATATACCGCCTTCTTCTTCTCTAACAACCTCACATCCACATCACACAGTTCATACTTCACCAAAAATTTGTAAACCCACACATACCACACAGGCACCTCAAAAGCCACTGGGCACCTTAGATCCCTTTCCCGCCACTTCAAACGGAACAGAAAACTTCCAAACAAATACCTGCACATACATGCACACTTCCCATCCATCCTAATCACACCCAATACAAACACCATAATATTCACGCCAAAAAATACATTCAAATTGGGGAATCCCAGCCCTCCCTTATCCATTCTCTTCATCACAACCTCTTTCCTTGCATGCTCCACACTTGAACGCCAAAAAAATACAAACAAAACCCTATTTAATCTTCTAACACACATATAACCTGGTGGAAAAACCACCGCAAAATGCAAAAAAATTGGTAACACCACACTCTTAATAACTAAAATTTTACCAAAAAACGTCAGATCTCTCATCTTCCAAAAATTTAACTTGCGCTCCACTCTCTCTCTCACATCCACCCAACTTTCCTCTCCATCCAACTTCTCTGAAAATTTCACACCCAGCACCTTTATCGGTCCACTCACCACATTCACCCCAATATCATTGCTCAGAGTCCTCCCACCAAAAATCTTACATTCAGTCTTCTCCCAATTCACTTTAAACGCAGACGCTCCACAAAAAACGGATACCAACAACTTCACACGACGCACCGAACACTCTGAATCACACAAAACACATACATCATCCATGTAGCCATTCACCTTCCACTCCCTCCCCCCGCCCCGGCACTTGCACACCCCGAATCACCTTATCTTTCCTCAACATACACAACAACGGCTCAATCGCGCAAATGAACACGACAGGGGACAATGGGCACCCCTGCCGTACACCGGAAAACACATTCACTCTCCTCCCTACATTCCCATTCAACAAAACACAACTATAAATATTTTTATACAAACTTCTCACTCTCTCAACAAACTCAGCTGGAAAACCCATCTTCACCAACACTCTAAACAGAAAACCATGCGCCAACCTATCATACGCCTTCTCAAAATCCAAACTCAACACATACACCCCCTTCTTACGGTTCATACAGTCCCACAAACAATCTCTCAGCATACACACCCTCATGTAACCGCCTTCCAGGCACCGACAACACTGCTCCTCACCCACCACACTCCCAACCACATCACGCATCCTATTTGCCAGAAGCTTCGCATAGATTTTATAATCACAATTAAGCAACGTGATCGGCCTCCAGTTTTTTAGATTTTTCAAATCACCTTTTTTTGGCAACAGCACAACCACTCCTGCACGCATACCATTCGCCACCGCTGCATTCGCCCACATATACCTCGGGACGCAGAGGCTCAGGAAAGACTCTGTCCCGCCCAGAGCACCTAATGCAATATTTGTATGAGAATGAAATACTAATTACTCGGGAATGAAGCCACAGATAGAAGTTATCAAGGTTTAGATGGATTTACATTTCGAGGACCTGCATGCCTATGTATGTGCTTTGGGAAGAGGGGTTTCATCTCAGTGACAGATTTCTTTGAATGGCTTTGAAATAAATGAATAAAAAAACAGCAATTCTGCCATTAATTTTAGGTTTTAATTTTTTTTTGCTGTTTTATGTAAGAAAAATGAGTTATTTCCTTGTCTCAGTATGACGGGGCGATACCCTGCTGTCTTCTATTTGATACTGTTGTAATATAAAAACATTCTATGCAAAACCATCATTTTGTGTGATTGAATGGTGGCCGCCGTGACTTGCGGTATGAGTTGTGTATTTTGTTTACGCCGTCTGGTGGTAGTAAGTATTATTTATACATGAGTTTGTATTACATGTATTTTGATTGGGGTGATCCACGGTTTTGCATTTCTGTTATGTAGTTATTTCTGTTAGTAGCCATGCACCACAACAAGTTGCCTTTAATTCTTGGGTCATTTTCTTTATGGTGTAGTATGAAAACAGCACTAATGTATTTTCTGGAAAAGAGTGTGTAACTATTAGCGATGAGAGACTTGCTCGGATGGGCTATCCATGCTCGGGTGCTAACCGAGGGTCTTCGGTGGGCTCGAATAATATGTTTGAGTCCCCGCGGCTGCATGTCGCTGGGCTGTTCGAGAGGCGCGACACATGCAGGGAGTGCCTGTTAGGCCTGTTTGTTAGACAATCCCTGCATGTGTTGGGGCTGTCTAACATATTTTTCGAGCAGGCCGAAGACACTCGGTTAGCTCCCCGAGCATGATAACACCTTATCCGAGCATGTTCGCTCATCACTAGTAATTATATTTATATGGGTAGGGATGATTTTTTTTTTCTCCCACTAGTGGATTTGAAGCCATGCCTCTGGCCAAATTGGCAGACACGGAGGACAGTCCTGGAGACCTTTGATGGGTGGCTAATTGCCATGCTTAACCCATTGTTGTCCTCTAGTTCTGTTGCATGGGAAAAGGCATCATGGGCTAATCGTGGCATGTCACAGGATAAACTGCTGGGGTCTGAGCTTTCCCTTCTGGCAGGAAACCGGCCGTATATTACAGGATTGAGCCCATAGCCGACATCGAGGTCACTGTGATGGTGCCCATGCTAATGGAGTGCTATAGTAGTAAGACTCAGGTGCTCTGAGGACTTCTCCTACTCTTATGTATCAAGTTATTAGGCAATGAGAGTATTTATTTTTGGGTTAAAAATGACACTGGATCTGCCAAACACAAATTATAATGACCTGAGGTCCATGGTGGAAAAATATTGTGGCTATTCAGAAGAACAGACAATATTAGCTGTGATGGGGAATTTTTACCGAGTCATGTTCCCATTCATTCATAAACTCTCCTACACTGCGGAGGATCGAGAATACCTAGAGATATTGATGACTGTTATTTAGGATCAGTATTCAATATCGGTATCCGCTCCTTCGAGGCATCGGGACCTTGGGCAAGGGAAGTTAACGCTGATTTGTTCTCGTACCTCACTGACATCTCCACAGATGCAGACCACCTATGCGTGGTGCTGGCTTTTCTTATTAGTTGGTTCGTCACTGTATCCTGAAAAAGTTTCCTGCCTTGAAGGGTAGTCCGTGATTGATACTTGACGACAGTTATATATTCACATACAGGAGGAATCCCCATGTGCAAGTCACGGAGAGCAGCTTGTTCAGGGTATGGAGGGAATGGAGGCCGGCAATGATATCTCTCGGCTGTCATCCGGTTAATGTGCAGGGATTTCGTGAGCCTCGATAGTGGGAGATTATCCAGGCTGAAAATCGGGCGTCAAGTCTGTTTACACAGGCCGACCGGTGGCACAATCCAACTACCGACTGGCAAACTATTATTGTGTGGCGGTTGATTGTGTCTTTACACCGGCAGATCAAAAGTAAGCATTGCGCAGTGATGAAATATAGGTGGCTTAGAGAGCATAGGCCGCCATGGTTCTCGGCAGAGCAAGTCCTGTTTTGCACCAGATATGGAGGGGATAGGGATATGTGGCAATTTAGTATGTGGCAATGACTAGCAGAATGCGATCATGTTCTTGATGTAGCACTCTAAGGTCACTCCAGTAGTCAGCAGGGATCGCACCGGATCTTCGGCAGATGTAGCAGGCTCCGATGCTGGAGGTGCCTTGGCTGCTTTGGAACTGGGATTATATTTAACAGGTGTTTTTTATAAATTGTGTTATAAGGCGATTATCATTCCCTATTATATCTTTAAGAGAATCCTAGTCGGTGCAGACCCTAGGGTTGTTGGACAATTGTCATGGTGCCATACGACAGTTACCAGCCTTTGTGACAAGCAGAGGATGGTTTCTTTTCAACTTTTCCTCAATTCTGTGCCCCAGGGATTTCTTGATGGAAGTACAGTCATGGCCAAAAGTTTTGAGAATGACACAAATATTATATTTTCACATGATCTGCTGCCCTCTGGTTTTTATGTGTGTTTGACAGATGTTTTTATCACAGACCGAAATATAATTGTAAACATATGAGTAACAAAAGCTTATATTGACAGTTAGAATGAGTTAATGCAGCAAGTCAATATTTGTAGTGTTGACTCTTCTTCTTCAGGACCTCTGCAATTCTCCCTGGCATGCTCTCAATCAACTTCTGGACCAAATCCTGACTGATAGCAGTCCATTCTTGCACAATCAATGCTTTCATTTTGTCAGAATTGTTAGGTTTTTGTTTGTCCACCCGTCTCTTGATGATTGACCACAAGTTCTCAATGGGATTAAGATCTGGGGAGTTTCCAGGCCATGGACCCAAAATCTCTATGTTTTGTTCCCTGAGCCATTTAGTTATCACCTTTGCTTTATGGCAAGGTGCTCCATCATGCTGGAAAAGGCATTGTTGATCGCCAAACTGCTCTTGGAGGGTTGGGAGAAGTTGCTCTTGAAGGACATTCTTGTACCATTCTTTATTCATGGCTGTGTTTTTAGGCAAGACTGTGAGAGAGCCGATTCCCTTGGCTGAGAAGCAACCCCACACATGAATGGTTTCAGGATGCTTAACAGTTGGCATGAGACAAGACTGGTGGTAGCGCTCACCTTGTCTTCTCCGAATGAGGCGTTTTCCTGATGTCCCAAACAATCGAAAAGGGGATTCATAAGAGAAAATAACTTTACCCCAGTCCTCAGCAGTCCACTGCCTGTACCTTTTGCAGAATATCAGTCTGTCCATGATGTTTTTTCTGGAGAGAAGTGGCTTCTTTGCTGCCCTCCTTGAGACCAGGCCTTGCTCCAAGAGTCTCCGCCTCACAGTGCATGCAGATGCACTCACACCTGCCTGCTGCCATTCCTGAGCAAGCTCTGCACTGCTGGTAGCCCGATCCCGCAGCTGAAACACTTTTAAGAGACGGTCCTTGCGCTTGCTGGTCTTTCTTGGGCGCCCTGGAGCCTTTTTGGCAACAATGGAACCTCTCTCCTTGAAGTTCTTGATGATGCGATAGATTGTTGACTGAGGTGCAATCTTTCTAGCTGCGATACTCTTCCCTGTTAGGCCATTTTTGTGCATTGCAATGATGACTGCACGTGTTTCTTTAGAGATAACCATGGTTAACAGAAGAGAAACAATGATGCCAAGCACCAGCCTCCTTTTAAAGTGTCCAGTGGTGTCATTCTTACTTAATCATGACAGATTGATCTCCAGCCATGTCCTCATCAACACCCACACCTGTGTTAATGGAGCAATCACTGAAAAGAGGTTAGCTGGTCCTTTTAAGGCAGGGCTGCAATGATGTTGAAATGTGTTTTGGGGGATAAAGTTCATTTTCTAGCCAAATATTGACTTTGCAAGTAATTGCTGTTAAGCTGATCACTCTTTATAACATTCTGGAGTATATGCAAATTGCCATTAGAAAAAGTGAAGCAGTAGACTTTGTAAAAATTAATCTTTTGGCCATGACTGTAGATACCACGGTAACCGTCCCCCTCTGGAGGTGTAGTTACCACGGTGACTGTCCTCCTGTACTGGTCCTTATTTTGTGAGCTGGCACTCACAGTATATATGTATCTTAGGTGCAGCTCTTGTCCTTCTCCTAAAACTTAAAGTCTGGAATTTGTTTAATTTAATTTCAACATTTGCTTAGGTATGTTCAAATAAATTGTTGCAAAGAGTTCTGATAATGGAAATCCCTTTTTAGTGGCTATTTTGTAGCTTTTTCATTATTAGAATAGATGCACAGAAAAATGCTGCAGTCCAGCCGTGTCCCCACGGCCCCTTAGTGCATCACTTTGCTACCATGTCTCGCAAGAAGTCCTCAACTTACCTAAAGAGCTAAGAAATTTTGTTTGCAAGTATATATGTGGTACCGTGATGGGAACAAAATTTACCCCAAGTTATGAATGGTATATGTGGCATTTTATATTCCCCCCACATTATTAATGACCCCAAATACGGAAGCAGGATTATTAATAAATAAAACTATTTGGCTTATCTGTCTGTAACATAGGACGGATCCATATGAAGTATCCTTGAATTCCTCATGGAATTGAATAATAAGACCTAGAAAATCATTTTTACAAAATATGTGTCGGCAGATAAAGTGGATTCTTTCAATCTTGTGATGTCTGATTATAAAGAGCCATTTGTAAGACAAATATTTATTTAAACTGTATACATTATCTAGAGAGTTCATCAGCAAACACCAACAATCACGATTGAAAAATATTAATTTTAGCCAATTCTGAGACAGTAAAAAATTGCACTAATAGGTAAGATTTTAATGATCAAGCCAAGATACTAGAATAGTGAATCGAAGAGAAGACAGATCCAAAAACCGTAATGGAAGATGCATATGAAACAGAGAGAAAGATCACAGAAAACCCAGTTCTACGTGTACATTTATTATTAACTTCAACTCGGCACATAAAGAAATTAAAACCGTTTTTGGAAGTTTTGCACAATATTATAAGATGACAATCTAACAACTAGAGTGCCGACTGAAAACAGATAATACATTCTGAACCCAGCTCTGAAAGGAAGGGGCAAAACAAGGAGCATGAAAAGATGCCAGTGCTGTGATAAAATCACGTGTGTCTTCCAGAGGATGCGATCTAATATCAAAGATCATGTGAACAGCGCCACACACACTATATATGATACATCTAACAGAATATACTGTGGAATGTAAAAGTCTGTGCACCCCTGGTCAAAGTTACAGTTATTGTGAACAGTTAAGCAAGTTGAAGATGAAATGATCTCTGAGGGCTAAAGGTACAGGTGACATATTTCCGTTATATTTTAGGCAAAAAAAAAATAATATATATATATACAATTATAAATTACGAAAAGGAAAATGAGCAAATGCAAAAGTTTGTGCACCCTTGGAGATTTGTGTGAGCAGATAACTTTGACCAAGGTTTCAGACCTTAATTAGCTTGTTAGGGTTATGGCTTGTTCACTATCATTGTTAGGAAACGCCCGATGATGCAAATTTCCCAGCTTTATAAAAACCCAGCCTCTTCTAATCTTGTGCCAAAAAAACAGCAGCCATGGCTTCTTCTAAGCAGCTGCCTAGCACTCTGAAAATGGTGGAGGGCCACAAAGCAGGACAAGGCTATAAGAAGATGGCAAAGCGTTTTCAAGTGGCCCTTTCCTCAGGTCGCAATGTAATTAAGAAATGGCCATTACCAGTAACAGTGGAGTGTTGTGAATGGGTTTGAGATGAGTTCTGAGCAGAGGCTCCCTCTGGTGGTTACAAGCGGTGCTAGTGAAGATTGTGAGGACTGGGAATCAGGTGTTACTGACTGGTCTTATATAAGGGAGTCATTTTCCCATCAGGGTTGCCGGTGATCAATTGTTCTGGTCTGAATCCTTCATTCCAGTTTCCCTTGTAGCCTGCTGTGTCGTGTCTGCATCTCCTGCTTACAGATAAGACATTTTCTTCTTTTGTGTTGTTGCTATATTTTTGCATTTTGTCCTGCACTTCTTTGGGGGCCTTCTGGGTCCCCTCCGGGGGCTTCTGCCTTCTCAGTTTAGTTCAGCCACTGAGTTTTGTTCTTTTGCTTTTTCCAGTTTTTTCAGTGGCTGCTGTTTTGATTTTGTTACACCAGAGAACTAATTTAGGTGGTAGAGGTCGTGTGATCTCAGGTGATTTTGAAATTAGTAGAGTTGGTGCTTTTCAGGGTTTTCTGGGATTGCAGTAAGTGCCCTTCCTGTCCTTTTCTTTTTAGATAGTTTGGGCCCCAGCGTTTGCTCATACTATTTTCTGTCTGTGTCAGTATTTCATCTTGTCTAACCGCCATTACATGTTTGGGGGCTTTCTATTATCTTTGGGGTTCTGCTCCGGGCAGATAGCTTTCCTATTTCTATCTTTAGGTGTAGTTAGTTTCTCAGGCTGTGACGAGGCGTCTAGGACCAACGTAGGAACGCTCCACGGCTGCCTCTAGTTGTGGTGGTTAGTCAGGGTACTGCAATCCCATAGATTCCAACTGCTCTGGTGTATTGCCTTTTTTACCTGCACTCCTCAGCTACCGAAACATAACAGTATCACCGGCCTAAAAATTGAAAATTGTATGGTACTCACAGAAGGGAAAAAATATTGTGATAGAAAAAAGGTTGTCAGAGTTGTCAGAGATATTTTTCTGTTTGTTGCATTTTTTTTTTTCCCTCTGTATCTCTGGGTGCTGGGGAGGATCTTTTCTCCCAATGGAGTTTGCACAGTTGTCTGGCCGTGTGGATCAGCTTGCCACTGAGGTTCGGAGTATTGCTATCTATCTTCCTGGGTTGCCTGTTGTGGAACCTAGGATTCCCATGCCAGATTTGTTTTTAGGGGATCGAGCTAAGTTTCAGAATTTCAAAAATAATTGTAAATTGTTTTTTGCCTTAAAATCTAAGTCCTCAGGAAACGCAGCGCAGCAGGTTCAAATTATCATCTCTCTCCTGCGCGGCGATCCTCAGGATTGGGCTTTTTCCCTGATACCTGAGGGATCCTGTTTTGAGTGATGTTGATGCATTTTTTCAGGCTTTGGGGTTATTGTACGATGAGCCTAATGTCACTGATCAAGCTGAAAAAGCCTTGTTGGCATTAAATCAGGGGCTTGATGACGCTGAGTTATACTGTCAGAGATTCCGTAGGTGGGCAGTCCTGACCAAATGGAATGACGACGCTTTGGCGGCCCTTTTCCGGAAGGGTCATGTCGATAATGTAAAGGATGTTATGGTGGGATTCCCTGTCCCCTCTGGTCTCAATGATTCTATGTCATTAGCGATTCAAATTGACAGACGTTTGCGTGAGCGGAGAAGTATGCGTGGAATAGTGTTGCCTTGTGAGCCAGCTTCTGAGCCCATGCAGTGTGATAGAGTGGTGTCTGGGGCACAGCGTCATGAGTTTCGAAAGCGCAATGGGTTATGTTTCTACTGTGGTGATGCCTCTCATGCTATTTCAGTCTGCCCTAAGCGGGGAAGACGTTTTGCACGCTCAGTTGTCTTGGGTAGTGTTCAGACTAAGTTTTTATTAACTGTCACTCTGATATGCTCTCTGTCCTCATTTTCTGCTCAGGCTTTCGTTGATTCTGGAGCAGCTATTAACCTGATGGATTATGATTTTGCTAAACGTTGTGGGTTTCCCTTGATACCCCTACAGAAGTCTATTCCCCTACTGGGGATCGATTCTACCCCTTTGGCTGAGAATAAACCCCAGTTTTCTACTCAGGTGATAATGAGGGTTGAACCTGATCACCAGGAGTGCTGCAAATTTTTGGTTCTATATAATCTGCATGACATTATCGTGCTGGGTTTCCCTTGGTTGCAGTCTCATAATCCTGTTTTGGATTGGAAGTCTGTGTCTGTAACCAGTTGGGGCTGCCAATGTGTTAATACCAACACTCCTGTTTTTTCTGCCTCCCCCAGGCTCAGGATGTTCCTGACTTTTTGATTGATTTTTCTGATGTGTTTAGCAAAAGTAAATCTGCATCCTTGCCTCCCCATAGGAGCTATGACTGCGCTATTGAATTAGTGCCGGGTAGTAAATTCCCTAAAGGTCGCCTTTTTAACTTGTCTGTACCTGAACATGACGCTATGCGGTCTTATATCAAGGAATCATTGGAGAAGGGTCATATCAGACCATCCTCTTCACCCTTAGGTGCCGGTTTTTTCTTTGTGGCCAAAAAAGATGGTTCATTAAGGCCGTGTATTGATTATCGTCTTTTGAACAATATTACTGTGAAATATCAATACCCGTTACCCTTGATTTCTGACCTGTTTTCCAGGGTGAAAAACGCTACTTGGTTTACCAAGCTTGACCTCAGGGGGGCGTATAACCTTATTTGCATTAAGCACGGGGATGAATGGAAGATGGCATTCAATACCCCTGAAGGGCATTTTGAGTACCTAGTGATGCCCTTTGGGCTCACTAATGCTCCTTCCGTCTTCCAGTCCTTCATGAATGACATTTTCAGGGATTTTGTGGACAAATTTCTGATTGTTTATTTGGATGATATCTTGATTTTTTCTAATGACTGGGACTCTCATGTGAAACATGTTCGAACTGTATTCCAGATTTTGAGAGAGAATGCTCTGTATGTGAAGGGATCAAAGTGTCTTTTTGGCGTACAGAGGATCTCATTTCTGGGATTCATTTTGTCCCCATCTGTTATTGAAATGGACCCGGTCAAGGTTCAGGCCATCTGTGATTGGGTCCAACCTACTTCATTAAAGGCTCTTCAGAGATTTTTGGGGTTTGCCAATTTTTATTGTAAATTTATTGGTAATTTCTCGGTTATTGTTAAACCATTAACTGATTTGACCAGAAAGGGTTCTGATGTGGTGAATTGGCCTCCTGAGGCAGTCTCTGCATTTCAGGAACTTAAGCAGAGATTCACTTCTGCTCCTGTTCTTCGGCAGCCTGATGTTTCTCTGCCATTTCAGGTGGAGGTTGATGCCTCTGAAATTGGGGCAGGTGCCGTTTTGTCCCAAAAAGATCCAGAGACCTCTAAAAGTAACCCTTGTGCCTTTTTCTCTCGAAAATTTTCTCCTACTGAACGTAATTATGACGTGGGTAATCGGGAGTTATTGGCCATGAAGTGGGCTTTTGAAGAGTGGAGACATTGGCTGGAGGGAGCCAAACATCAGGTGGTGGTCCTTACGGACCATAAGAATCTGGTCTATCTGGAATCTGCCAAGCGACTCAATCCTAGACAGGCCAGGTGGGCCTTGTTTTTCACACGTTTTAATTTTGTGGTTTCCTTTCTTCCTGGCACTAAGAATGTTAAGGCGGATGCCCTCTCGAGGAGTTTCCTTGCGGACTCTCCTGAGTTATCTGATCCTTCTGTTATTTTGAAAGAGGGTGTAGTGTTATGTTACGTAGCTGAGAGTGCAGGTAAAAAAATACACCAGAGCAGTTGGAATCTATGAGATTGCAGTACCCTGACTAACCACCGCAACTAGAGGCAGCCGTGGAGCGTTCCTACGATGGTCCTAGACGCCTCGTCACAGCCTGAGAAACTAACTACACCTAAAGATAGAAATAGGAAAGCTATCTGCCCCGGAGCAGAACCCCAAAGATAATAGAAAGCCCCCAAACATGTAATGGCGGTTAGACAAGAGGAAATACTGACACAGAAAGAAAATAGTATGAGCAAACGCTGGGGCCCAAACTATCTAAATAGAAAAGGACAGGAAGGGTACTTACTGCAATCCCAGAAAACCCTGAAAAACACCAACTCTACTAATTTCAAAATCACCTGAGATCACACGACCTCTACCACCTAAATTAGTTCTCTGGTGTAACAAAAACAGCAGCCACTGAAAAAACTGCAAAAAGCAAAAGTACAAAACACAGTGGCTGGACTAAACTGAGAGGGCAAAAGCCCCCGGAGGGGACCCAGAAGGCCCCCACAGAAGTGCAGGACAAAATGCAAAAATATAGCAAAAACACAAAATAAGAAATTGTCTTATCTGATAGCAGGAGATGCAGACACAACACAGCAGGCTACAAGGGAAACTGGAAAGAAGGATTCAGACCAGAACAATTGATCACCGGCAACCCTGATGGGAAAATGATTCCCTTAAATAAGACCAATCAGTAACACCTGATTCCCAATCCTCACTAGTACCGCTTGTAACCACCAGAGGGAGCCTCTGCTCAGAACTCATCTCAAACCCATTCACAACAGTACCCCCCCCTTGAGGAGGGGTCACCGAACCCTCATTTGAGCAACCAGGTCGGTCAGGATGAGTTCTATGATACGCACGGATAAGTCTCCTAGCATGGATGTCCGAAGCAAACACCCAAGAATTATCTTCCTGACCATAACCTCTCCATTTAACCAATACTGGAGTCTTCGTCTAGAAAAACGAGAATCCAATATTTTCTCAACCACATACTCCAGATTGCCCTCAACCAAAACAGGGTCAGGAGGCACAGCAGCAGGAACCACTGGCTCAACAAACCTCTTCAACAAGGACTTGTGGAACACATTATGGATCTTAAATGTCCCTGGAAGAAGCAAACGAAAAGAAACAGGATTAATAATCTCCATGATCTTATAAGGTCCAATGAACCTAGGCTTAAATTTAGGAGATGCTACTCTCATAGGAATATTCTTTGAGGACAACCAGACCAAGTCCCCCACTTTAAACCGAGGACCATCAGTCCTATGCCGGTTAGCAAACCGCTGGGCCTTCTCCTGAGAGAGGGACAACCTCTCCACTACCTGGTCCCAAATCTGCTGCATACGCTCAACAACAGAGTCAACACCTGGACAGACAGAAGCCTCCGTCTGTCCTGAAGAAAATCGAGGGTGAAACCCAGAATTACAGAAAAACGGAGACATCAAAGTGGCAGAGCTAGCCCTATTATTAAGAGCAAACTCAGCCAAAGGCAAAAAAGAGACCCAGTCATCCTGATCAGCAGACACAAAGCATCTTAGATAAGTCTCCAATGTCTGGTTTGTTCTCTCAGTTTGACCATTGGTCTGAGGATGAAATGCCGAGGAGAAAGACAATTGAACACCCAGTTTAGAACAAAAAGTCCTCCAAAATCTGGAAACAAACTGGACTCCTCTGTCAGACACAATGTTCTCAGGAATGCCGTGTAAACGAACCACGTGCTGAAGGAACAACGGCACCAATTCAGAGGAGGAAGGCAACTTAGGTAATGGCACAAGATGTATCATTTTGGAAAACCTATCACAAATTACCCAGATGGTGGTCATTCTCTGAGAAACAGGAAGATCGGAAATGAAATCCATAGAGATATGGGTCCATGGTCTCTTGGGCACAGGCAATGGCATCAACAAACCACTAGAGCGAGAGCAAGGCTTGGAGCGAGAGCAAGTCCCGCAGGACTGCACAAATTCCCTGACATCGCGAGACAAGGTAGGCCACCAAAAGGACCGACTAACCAAGTCTCTGGTACCAAAAATTCCGGGATGCCCAGCCAATGCGGAACAATGAATCTCAGACATCACACTCTTTTTCCATTGGTCCGGGACAAACAATTTTCCAACAGGGCAGCGCTCGGGCCTATCCTCCTGACACCCCTCCAGAGCAAGTCTCAAATTAGGCGAGATGGCGGAAAGAACTACACCCTCCTTCAAAATAACAGAGGGATCAGATAGCTCAGGAGAGTCCGCAAGGAAACTCCTCGAGAGGGCATCCGCCTTAACATTCTTAGTGCCAGGAAGAAAGGAAACCACAAAATTAAAACGTGTGAAAAACAAGGCCCACCTGGCCTGTCTAGGATTGAGTCGCTTGGCAGATTCCAGATAGACCAGATTCTTATGGTCCGTAAGGACCACCACCTGATGTTTGGCTCCCTCCAGCCAATGTCTCCACTCTTCAAAAGCCCACTTCATGGCCAATAACTCCCGATTACCCACGTCATAATTACGTTCAGTAGGAGAAAATTTTCGAGAGAAAAAGGCACAAGGGTTACTTTTAGAGGTCTCTGGATCTTTTTGGGACAAAACGGCACCTGCCCCAATTTCAGAGGCATCAACCTCCACCTGAAATGGCAGAGAAACATCAGGCTGCCGTAGAACAGGAGCAGAAGTGAATCTCTGCTTAAGTTCCTGAAACGCAGAGACTGCCTCAGGAGGCCAATTCACCACATCAGAACCCTTTCTGGTCAAATCAGTTAATGGTTTAACAATAACAGAGAAATTACCAATAAATTTATGATAAAAATTGGCAAAACCCAAAAATCTCTGAAGAGCCTTTAATGAAGTAGGTTGGACCCAATCACAGATGGCCTGAACCTTGACCGGGTCCATTTCAATAACAGATGGGGACAAAATGAATCCCAGAAATGAGATCTTCTGTACGCCAAAAAGACACTTTGATCCCTTCACATACAGAGCATTCTCTCTCAAAATCTGGAATACAGTTCGAACATGTTTCACATGAGAGTCCCAGTCATTAGAAAAAATCAAGATATCATCCAAATAAACAATCAGAAACTTGTCCACAAAATCCCTGAAAATGTCATTCATGAAGGACTGGAAGACGGAAGGAGCATTAGTGAGCCCAAAGGGCATCACAAGGTACTCAAAATGCCCTTCAGGGGTGTTAAATGCCGTCTTCCATTCATCCCCGTGCTTAATGCGAATAAGGTTATACGCCCCCCTGAGGTCAAGCTTGGTAAACCAAGTAGCGTTTTTCACCCTGGAAAACAGGTCAGAAATCAAGGGTAACGGGTATTGATATTTCACAGTAATATTGTTCAAGAGACGATAATCAATACACTGCCTTAATGAACCATCTTTTTTGGCCACAAAGAAAAAACCGGCACCTAAGGGTGAAGAGGATGGTCTGATATGACCCTTCTCCAATGATTCCTTGATATAAGACCGCATAGCGTCATGTTCAGGTACAGACAAGTTAAAAAGGCGACCCTTAGGGAATTTACTACCTGGCACTAATTCAATAGCGCAGTCATAGCTCCTATGGGGAGGTAAGGATGCAGATTTACTTTCGCTAAACACATCAGAAAAATCAAACAAAAAGTCAGGAACATCCTCAGCCTGGGGGGAGGCAGAAAAAACAGGAGTGTTGGTATTAACACATTGGCAGCCCCAACTGGTTACAGACACAGATTTCCAATCCAAAACAGGATTATGAGACTGTAACCAAGGGAAACCCAGCACGATAATGTCATGCAGATTATATAGAACCAAAAATTTGCAGCACTCCTGGTGATCAGGTTCAACCCTCATTATCACCTGAGTAGAAAACTGGGGTTTATTCTCAGCCAAAGGGGTAGAATCGATCCCAGTAGGGGAATAGTCTTCTGTAGGGGTATCAAGGGAAACCCACAACGTTTACCAAAATCATAATCCATCAGGTTAATAGCTGCTCCAGAATCAACGAAAGCCTGAGCAGAAAATGAGGACAGAGAGCATATCAGAGTGACAGTTAATAAAAACTTAGTCTGAACACTACCCAAGACAACTGAGCGTGCAAAATGTCTTCCCCGCTTAGGGCAGACTGAAATAGCATGAGAGGCATCACCACAGTAGAAACATAACCCATTGCGCTTTCGAAACTCATGACGCTGTGCCCCAGACACCACTCCATCACACTGCATGGGCTCAGCAGCTGGCTCACAAGGCAACACCACTCCACGCATACTTCTCCGCTCACGCAAACGTCTGTCAATTTGAATCGCTAATGACATAGAATCATTGAGACCAGAGGGGACAGGGAATCCCACCATAACATCCTTTACATTATCCGACAGACCCTTCCGGAAAAGGGCCGCCAAAGCGTCGTCATTCCATTTGGTCAGGACTGCCCACCTACGGAATCTCTGACAGTATAACTCAGCGTCATCAAGCCCCTGATTTAATGCCAACAAGGCTTTTTCAGCTTGATCAGTGACATTAGGCTCATCGTACAATAACCCCAAAGCCTGAAAAAATGCATCAACATCACTCAAAACAGGATCCCCAGGTGTGAGGGAAAAAGCCCAATCCTGAGGATCGCCGCGCAGGAGAGAGATGACAATTTGAACCTGCTGCGCTGCGTTTCCTGAGGACTTAGATTTTAAGGCAAGAAACAATTTACAATTATTTTTGAAATTCTGAAACTTAGCTCGATCCCCTAAAAACAAATCTGGCATGGGAATCCTAGGTTCCACAACAGGCAACCTAGCAAGATATGCAGCAATACTCTGAACCTCAGTGGCAAGCTGATCCACACGGCCAGACAACTGTGCAAACTCCATTGAGAGAAAAGATCCTCCCCAGCACCCAGAGATACAGAGGGAAAAAAAAAAAAAAATGCAACAAACAGAAAAATAACTCTGACAACTTTTCTTCCTTCAAAATATTTTTTCCCTTCTGTGAGTACCATACAATTTTTATGGCCGGTGATACTGTTATGTTACGGTAGCTGAGGAGTGCAGGTAAAAAAGGAAATACACCAGAGCAGTTGGAATCTATGAGATTGCAGTACCCTGACTAACCACCGCAACTAGAGGCAGCCGTGGAGCGTTCCTACGATGGTCCTAGACGCCTCGTCACAGCCTGAGAAACTAACTACACCTAAAGATAGAAATAGGAAAGCTATCTGCCCCGGAGCAGAACCCCAAAGATAATAGAAAGCCCCCAAACATGTAATGGCGGTTAGACAAGAGGAAATACTGACACAGAAAGAAAATAGTATGAGCAAACGCTGGGGCCCAAACTATCTAAATAGAAAAGGACAGGAAGGGTACTTACTGCAATCCCAGAAAACCCTGAAAAACACCAACTCTACTAATTTCAAAATCACCTGAGATCACACGACCTCTACCACCTAAATTAGTTCTCTGGTGTAACAAAAACAGCAGCCACTGAAAAAACTGCAAAAAGCAAAAGTACAAAACACAGTGGCTGGACTAAACTGAGAGGGCAAAAGCCCCCGGAGGGGACCCAGAAGGCCCCCACAGAAGTGCAGGACAAAATGCAAAAATATAGCAAAAACACAAAATAAGAAATTGTCTTATCTGATAGCAGGAGATGCAGACACGACACAGCAGGCTACAAGGGAAACTGGAAAGAAGGATTCAGACCAGAACAATTGATCACCGGCAACCCTGATGGGAAAATGATTCCCTTAAATAAGACCAATCAGTAACACCTGATTCCCAATCCTCACTAGTACCGCTTGTAACCACCAGAGGGAGCCTCTGCTCAGAACTCATCTCAAACCCATTCACAACAGTGTAGTTCTTTCCGCCATCTCGCCCAATTTGAGACTTGCTCTGGAGGGGTGTCAGGAGGATAGGCCCGAGCGCTGCCCTGTTGGAAAATTGTTTGTCCCGGACCAATGGAAAAAGAGTGTGATGTCTGAGATTCATTGTTCCGCATTGGCTGGGCATCCCGGAATTTTTGGTACCAGAGACTTGGTTAGTCGGTCCTTTTGGTGGCCTACCTTGTCTCGTGATGTCAGGGAATTTGTGCAGTCCTGCGGGACTTGCTCTCGCTCCAAGCCTTGCTCTCGCTCTAGTGGTTTATTGATGCCATTGCCTGTGCCCAAGAGACCATGGACCCATATCTCTATGGATTTCATTTCCGATCTTCCTGTTTCTCAGAGAATGACCACCATCTGGGTAATTTGTGATAGGTTTTCCAAAATGATACATCTTGTGCCATTACCTAAGTTGCCTTCCTCCTCTGAATTGGTGCCGTTGTTCCTTCAGCACGTGGTTCGTTTACACGGCATTCCTGAGAACATTGTGTCTGACAGAGGAGTCCAGTTTGTTTCCAAATTTTGGAGGACTTTTTGTTCTAAACTGGGTGTTCAATTGTCTTTCTCCTCGGCATTTCATCCTCAGACCAATGGTCAAACTGAGAGAACAAACCAGACATTGGAGACTTATCTTAGATGCTTTGTGTCTGCTGATCAGGATGACTGGGTCTCTTTTTTGCCTTTGGCTGAGTTTGCACTTAATAATAGGGCTAGCTCTGCCACTTTGATGTCTCCGTTTTTCTGTAATTCTGGGTTTCACCCTCGATTTTCTTCAGGACAGACGGAGGCTTCTGTCTGTCCAGGTGTTGACTCTGTTGTGGAGCGTATGCAACAGATTTGGGACCAGGTAGTGGAGGGGTTGTCCCTCTCTCAGGAGAAGGCCCAGCGGTTTGCTAACCGGCATAGGACTGATGGTCCTCGGTTTAGAGTGGGGGACTTGGTCTGGTTGTCCTCAAAGAATATTCCTATGAGAGTAGCATCTCCTAAATTTAAGCCTAGGTTCATTGGACCTTATAAGATCATGGAGATTATTAATCCTGTTTCTTTTCGTTTGCTTCTTCCAGGGACATTTAAGATCCATAACGTGTTCCACAAGTCCTTGTTGAAGAGGTTTGTTGAGCCAGTGGTTCCTGCTGCTGTGCCTCCTGACCCTGTTTTGGTTGAGGGCAATCTGGAGTATGTGGTTGAGAAAATATTGGATTCTCGTTTTTCTAGACGGAAACTCCAGTATTTGGTTAAATGGAGAGGTTATGGTCAGGAAGACAATTCTTGGGTGTTTGCTTCGGACATCCATGCTAGGAGACTTATCCGTGCGTATCATAGAACTCATCCTGACCGACCTGGTTGCTCAAATGAGGGTTCGGTGACCCCTCCTCAAGGGGGGGGGGGTACTGTTATGAATGGGTTTGAGATGAGTTCTGAGCAGAGGCTCCCTCTGGTGATTACAAGCGGTACTAGTGAAGATTGTGAGGACTGGGAATCAGGTGTTACTGACTGGTCTTATATAAGGGAGTCATTTTCCCATCAGGGTTGCCGGTGATCAATTGTTCTGGTCTGAATCCTTCATTCCAGTTTCCCTTGTAGCCTGCTGTGTCGTGTCTGCATCTCCTGCTTACAGATAAGACATTTTCTTCTTTTGTGTTGTTGCTATATTTTTGCATTTTGTCCTGCACTTCTTTGGGGGCCTTCTGGGTCCCCTCCGGGGGCTTCTGCCTTCTCAGTTTGTTCAGCCACTGAGTTTTGTTCTTTTGCTTTTTCCAGTTTTTTCAGTGGCTGCTGTTTTGATTTTGTTACACCAGAGAGCTAATTTAGGTGGTAGAGGTCGTGTGATCTCAGGTGATTTTGAAATTAGTAGAGTTGGTGTTTTTCAGGGTTTTCTGGGATTGCAGTAAGTACCCTTCCTGTCCTTTTCTATTTAGATAGTTTGGGCCCCAGCGTTTGCTCATTCTATTTTCTTTCTGTGTCAGTATTTCCTCTTGTCTAACCGCCATTACATGTTTGGGGGCTTTCTATTATCTTTGGGGTTCTGCTCCGGGGCAGATAGCTTTCCTATTTCTATCTTTAGGTGTAGTTAGTTTCTCAGGCTGTGACGAGGCGTCTAGGACCAACGTAGGAACGCTCCACGGCTGCCTCTAGTTGTGGTGGTTAGTCAGGGTACTGCAATCCCATAGATTCCAACTGCTCTGGTGTATTGCCTTTTTTACCTGCACTCCTCAGCTACCGAAACATAACAGTGGAGCTCTATATAAGGTGTGGAAGACCAAGCAAATGTCAGTGAGAGCTGATCGTAGGATTGCTAGAGAGGAAAATCAGAACCCCTATTTGATTGCAAAAGACCTTAAGATTTAGCAGACACTGGAGTTGTGGTACATTGTTCTACTGTTCAGAGACCCCTGCACAAATATGACCTTGGAAGAGTCATCAAAAGAAAACCTCTCCAGCATCCTCACCATAAAATTCAATGTCAGTAGTATGAAAAAGTACATCTAAACAAGCCTGATGCAGCTTGGAAACAAGTCCTGTGGATCGATGAGGTTAAAATAGAAATATGTGGCCACAATGATTAAATGTATGTGTGGAGAAAAAAGGGCACAGAATTTCAGTAAAAGAATATCTCAACAACCATTAAAGGGAATCTGTCACACCATTTTGGCTATATCAGATGAAGATATGCCTGACACCCCCGTTTTCATGTGCAAATACCTTTGTAAAGTTTGGTTTTCTGTATGCTAATCTGGGCGGTCAGGTCGGAGGGCGGTGTTTTTTGCTTCCTCTCCCCCCAGCTCCTCGGCTTCTCTTGTGTAGGTTTGGGCAACTATTTTCGGTCACTTTCCTTGCCCGGAAGTCGTCCAAGGCAAGCAGTCATTTCCAGGGCAAGGAAAATGACCGAAAATAGTTGCGCAAGCACTGTAATGATTTTATGCTTTGCCCACTGTTGGGCAAGGCACACTGCGCAGGCGCGAGGGGATGTTAAAACGCGCAATTGCGAGAACACTACGCGGTCTGTGCTATGCACAGAAGGACCTACGCAAGAGAAGCCAAGGAGCAGGGGGGGGGGAAGAAGCAAAAAACACCGCCCTCTGCTCAGATTAGCATACAGAAAACCAAACTTTACAAAGATATTTGGGCATGAAACCGGGGGTGTCAGGATATAGATAGATACCGATAGGTTACTTATGGGATGCACTATTCAGGCATATCTTTATCTGATATAGCCAAAATGGGGTGACAGATTCCCTTTAAGCATGGGGGTGGATCAATCATACTTTGGGGTTGTGCATCAGCCAATGGCACAGGGAACATTTCACAGGTAGAGGTGACGGGGAAGGATCTGAAGTGACCCTTCACGGTTGACCAAGTGACTTCCAAATTAATTCACAGGATATTGCCGGCAATGACCAGACGGAGACGTGTCTCTGGGAGAATCAAAGCAGATTCCTACCCCGTTTATTATGTCATCTCTTTTATAGTATTTAGCAAGTTTGTTCTTCAACCAATAGTATAAAAACACACTTGTAAAACTTAACCTATGAAAATACAGAAAGACCGGAAACTACATACAGTACAGACCAAAAGTTTGGACACCTTCTCATTCAAAGATTTTTCTGTATTTTCATGACTATGAAAATTGTAGAATCACACTGAAGGCATCAAAACTATGAATTATCACATGTGGAATTATACATTACACTTTACAAAAAAGTGTGAAACAACTGAAAATATGTCTTATATTCTAGGTTCTTCACAGTAGCCACCTTTTGCTTTGGTTACTGCTTTGCACGCAGAAAAGGTGAACGGATGGATTCTACATGCCTGGTTCCCACCGTGAAGCATGGAGGAGGTGGTGTGATGGTGTGGGGGTGCTTTGCTGGTGACACTGTTGGGGATTTATTCAAAATTGAAGGCATAGTGAACCAGCATGGCTACCACAGCATCTTACAGCAGCATGCTATTCCATCCGGTTTGCGTTTAGTTGGACCATCATTTATTTTTCAACAGGACAATGACCCCAAACACCTCCAGGCTGTGTAAGGGCTATTTGACCAAGAAGGAGAGTGATGGGGTGCTACACCAGATGACCTGGCCTTCACAGTCACCAGACCTGAACCCAGTCGAGATGGTTTGGGGTGAGCTGGATCACTCACCGCTTCAATTTTGAATAAATCCCCAACAGTGTCACCAGTAAAGCACCCCCACACCATCACACCACCTCCTCCATGCTTCACGGTGGGAACCAGGCATGTAGAGTCCATCCGATCACCTTTTCTGCGTGCAAAGCAGTAATCAAAGCAAAAGGTGAAGAACCTAGAATATAAGACATATTTTCAGCTGTTTCACACTTTTTTGTACAGTGTAATGTATAATTCCACATGTGATAATTCATAGTTTTGATGCCTTCAGTGTGATTCTACAATTTTCATAGTCATGAAAATACAGAAAAATCTTTGAATGAGAAGGTGTGTCCAAACTTTTGGTCTGTACTGTATATGTCCATTTCTACGTAGCATAGGAAAGAATAATAGCACATTCATTCTTCAGAGTATTATACAATGATATATCCCAAGGTCTCATATCTTGTCCAAACTAGAACAATCTGGTTTTATTACAATCGTGACCTCTACTCTAGTTTCAGAAAAACAATTTGGCTTTATAACAGCCAGGAACTATAGCCTAGTAACAGAATTTATCTCATAAACGACAAAATGGAATTACAAGCACAAAATGGCTTCTACACATGGATAATGGTCCTAAACACACGTCACAATCCACAATAGACGACCTCAAAAGGCGCAAGCTGAAGGTTTTACAATGGCCCTCACAGTCCCCTGATCTGAACATCATTGAAAATCTGTGGTGAGACCTCAATATAGCAGAGGATGGAAGGCGCCCCGGGAATCTCACAGAACCGGAGGAATTCTCCAAGGAAGAATGGAGGAAAATCCCTCAAACAAGAATTGAGACTCTTGTCTGGCTACAAAAAGCTTTTACAAGCTGTGATGCTTGCAAAAGGATTTGCTACTACTAACCATGCAGGGAGCCAAAACTTTTGCATCGACCCATTTTCCTTTTTGTAATTTTTAAAATGTAAAAGATGAAAATATATTTTTATTTCCTAAATTACAAAGGAAATGTGTCATCTAACTTGAGCCCTATTAGATCATTTCACTTGCTTAACTGTTCACAATAACAGTAATTTTGACAAGGGGTCAAATTAACCCCTTCATGACATATAACGTATATATACATATTTCATCCGCTGACCTGGGCCCCTAGGTCGCAGGTGGAATCGTGATTCACCCACAAGCTGTTAACATGTTAAATGCCGCTGTCAATCTCTGACAGCAGCATTTATCATGCTCGTACCGGAAGCACGTCAATAGCACCGCCCGTCGGCACCCGTCACGATTGCGGGTGGCTGATAGGTTGGCATGGCAACCCGGGGTCTGCAGGGGACATTGCTGATCTGCAATTAATGCCGCCTCGTGGCCGGTGCTCATAGCTGATGATCATTTGTGCTGCACAGAGCAGGGCTGAAGCCCCGCTACATACAGGACAAGCGATCAGAAGATCACAGGCTCAGGTCTCTATCGCCTCCCTTTTGCCCCATTCAAAATAAAACCAAAAATTATCAAAAATACATGTTTGGGTGATTCTGAACGCAGCTATACAAATCTATCAAAATATAAAAAGAATTATTCTGATCGGTAAATGGCGCAACGCTAAAACAAATTCTAATTTTTTTTTATACAAACTTTCACATTTTTTTTCACCACTTAACATATTTTTTCGGATCATAAGACGCACTTTTTTTCCTCCAAATTTGGGAGGAAAGTGTGGGGTGTGTGTTATGGTCCGAGTGTAACATGTGGGGAAGGGGCAGCGGCGGAGTGGGATCGCAGGAAAATGTCGCCACTGCAGGAATCCAGTGATGGGAAAACCATGTGGTCCCCATGCTTAAAGTGAAGGAATATTCATTAGCCGCTGCTCGGCGCAGACAGGTGGGCGGGGAGCAGAAAATGAATGTTCATTCAATTAAACAGCGGACCCACATGGTTTCCCCAGCGCCGGATTCCTGCAGCTCCTGGGGAGATCGTGTGTCCGGTGGAGAAGGAGGCGGCAGGAGCAGGGTGCCACAGGAGAGATCACTGCAGTCGCATACCTGACAGCACAGCGTGGGCTGTACGGATGCTGAGGGCTCCCCTCATTATAGGACCAGTGGTGAGGTAATGAAGAGGGTGGGATGGAGCATCACATGACAGCACAGGTCCCTCATCATTATGTCACCAGAGGTCCTGCAGACACCGCACTAGAAACAATGCAGCTTCCTCTTACATGACCTGTGGAAGGTAATAAGATGGAGGGCTCTGTGCAGTCATGTGATGCTCCAGCCCTTCATTACCTCACCACAGGTCCTGTAAGCTGTAGAGAGGGGTACTTTCGGTTTTCTAGCGTGGCTGGCTGGCTGGCTCGCTGCAGGACCTGCACTGATGTGAGCACAGCCTGTACAAGTAAGAATTAATTAAAAGTTTAGTAATTACAACACATAAAAAAAGCACTCTGCCACTCCTGTGGTGAACTATAAATCCCAGCATGCCATAGGATCTGCAGTACATGCTGGGAGTTATAGTTCTCCCGTGGGATCTTAATGCAGCACTCCAGTGTTATTTTTCAGTGCTGGAGTGGTGCTTTAAATATAAGCCCTGTGCCCCCATTCTTATACTCACCCTCCAGCGTCTTCATATAGTACTTTACAGACACCACCCTGGTCCCGCAGCACCATCTTCTACCATAGCTTTCAACATAATAACATACTTTCATATATAATAACACCACATATAATAGTATGTTATTTATGTTATTAAATATTTTACCACATTTTTTGCTTCAAATATTTTTTTCCCTATTTTCCACCTCTAAAACCTGGGTGAGTCTTATAGTCCTGTGCGTCTTATAGTCCGAAAAATATGGTAAATAAAAAAAGAACCTAGACGTGTTTGGTGTCTATGAACTCGTAATGACCTGGAGAATCATAATGGCAGCTCAGTTTTAGCTGAGGTCGCAACCCCAACTGTCTATGCTGCAGAGCTTGTATGAACAGCGTAAAGCAGTCACACACATTCTCATGGAGCCATCTAACTGGGGCACAGGTTACTCCGAGATCCGACATTGGCAGCTAATGAGGGTGCACATCGCCTACAGGAACCCTGTGAGGAGCCAACACCATTTGTCAGTAGAGACACACGCGGAATCAGCATTTGCCCCACTTTCAGGTACATATGACTTTTCGATAATTTTTATTACGCCTTTTCTGAGGTGAAATTAAAAAAAGAAAATCTGGAATTCCAGAATGTTTTTTCCACCACCAAACACCATTCCGTACACTGAACATGGCGATACGATAACGAGAATACAACATTAATTTAGATTTTTATGTGTTTCTACAGTTGATAAACAAAAAACTCCACACAGACTCATTCTTGGTCATCATTTTCAGAGACCCATAACTTTTTTATTTTTCTGTAGATACATTTGAGTGAGGGATAATTTTCTGTAGTTTTCATTGGGGACAAAACAAAAACATTTTCATTATGTAGAAGCTTCATTCTTTTTTAGTGATAACGTCACATGAATATTTATACCTTTAGCCCAAAGTTCTGATTGACCCTTCGCATTTTATTTTCATGGTTTTGATTACATAGTAGCTCTTTTAATGCTTTATGCATTTGGTATCGCCGAGTTCAGAATCGCTCGATCTAACAATATATAAAAATGATTAATCCGATAGGTAAACGGTGTAGAGAAAAAAAAAGTCAATACGCCAGAATTTTTTTTTTGCATTAAAATGCAATAACGAGCGATCAAAAGATCATATCTACACCAAAATGGTATCATTAAAAACATCAGCTCGTCGCGCAAAAAATAAGCCCTCACCCAACCGAGATCATGAAAAATGGAGACGCTACGGGTATCAGAAAATGGCACAATTTCTGTTTTTTTTTTTTTTTTTTACCAAATAAAAAAAGAACCTAGACATGTTTGGTGTCTACAAACTCGTAATGACCTGGAGAATCATACTGGCAGCTCAGTTTTAGCATTTGGTATACACGGTAAAAAAATAAATAATAAAAAAAAATGTTGTGGAATTGCACTTTTTTTTTTGCAATTTCACCGCACTTAGAATTTTTTTTCCCGTTTTTCAGCACAAGATATGGTAAAACCAATGGTGTCATTCAAAAGTACAACTCGACCAGCAAAAAAGTCCTCACACAGCCATATTGACGGGAAAATAAAAAAGTTATGGCTCGGGGAAGAAGGGGAGCGAAAAACAGAAACGCAAAAAAACGAAAAAAGGCTGTGGAGTGAAGGGGTTAATAGCAGTCTACAAATATCTGAAGGGCTGTCACAGTGTACAGGGATCATCATTATTCTCATTTACATATGGAAACACAAGAATGGGATGAAACTGAATGGGAGGAGACACAGGTTAGATATTAGAAAAAACTTTTTGACAGTGAGGGTGATCAATGAGTGGAACAGGCTGCCACGAGAGATGGTGAGTTCTCCTTCAATGGAAGTCTTCACACAGAGGCTGGACAGACATCTGTCTGGGATGGTTTAGTGAGTCCAGCATTGAGCAGGGGGATGGACACGATGACCCTGGAGGTCCATTACAACTCTGACATTCTAGGATTCTATGATTTTCTACATTCTGAACATTAGTCTTGGTTCTTGTATGTGTGAATTGTTTGATGTTTAACAAGACTCGATTTTTTTGCAAAACATTTCTTACAGAGGGAACATGAATGTTTTTTTCCTTTGTGAATTTTCTCATGTGAAAGAAGACTTGAATGACTTATAAAGCATTTCCCACATATAGAACATGGAAATGGCCTCTCTCCTGTGTGAATTCGATAATGATCATTAAGTTTGGCTTTAGTAATAAAGCATTTCCCACATTCTATACATGAATGCGGCTTCTCTCCTGTGTGAATTCGCTGATGCATAATAAAACTTGATTTATGTGTAAAACATTTGCCGCACTCTGAACATGAATACGGCTTCTCTCCTGTGTGAATTCTTGAATGTTTAATAAAAGCTGAATTATTTGAAAAACCCTTTCCACATTCAGAACATGAATAGGGCATCGCTCCTGTGTGACTTTTCTGATGCACAACAAGGCTTGATTTACATGTAAAACACTTCCCACATTCTGAACATGGATACGGCTTCTCTCCTGTGTGACTTCTCATATGTTTAACAAAATTTGAGTTATCTGAAAAACATTTCCCACATTCTAAACAGGAATACGGCTTATCTCCTGTGTGACTTTGCTGGTGATAAACAAAACTTGATCTATTTGTAAACACCTTTTCACATTGTGAACATGAATACGGCTTCTCTCCAGTGTGAATTCTCTGGTGTTTAATAAAACTTGATTTATCTGAAAAACTTTTCTCACATTCTGAGCAGGAGTATGGCTTCTCCCCTGTGTGTATTCTCTGATGTTTAACAAGACCTGACTTATGTGAAAAACACTTTCCACATACTAAACATGAGTACGGTTTCTCTCCTGTATGAATTTTCCCATGCTTACTAAGAGTTGAATTATTTACAAAATGTTTTCCACATTCTGAACATGAATACTTCTCTCCTGTGTGAGTTTTCATATGTTTAGCAAATGTTGAATTAGACAAAAAACGTTTTCCACATTCTGAGCAGCAGTATGGTTTCTCTCTTGTGTGACTTTGCTGATGATAAACAAAACTTGATCTATACGTAAAACACCTTGCACATTCAGAACATGAATATGGCTTTTCTCCTGTGTGAGTTCTGGTATGGATAGCAAGCCTTGATTTATCTGAAAAACAATTCCCACATTCAGAACAGGAGTATGGTTTCTCCCCTGTGTGGAGTCTTTGATGTTTCACAAGATCAGACTGTTGTGTAAAACATTTTCCACATACTGAACATGAATACGGCTTCACCCCTGTGTGACATCTCACATGTCTTATAAGGCTTGATTTACCTGAGAGACATTTCCCACATTCTAAACAGGAGTATGGCTTCTTTCCAGTGTGAATTTTTTTGTGTTCAAAAAGTTCTGAGCTTGTTGTAAACTGTCCACCACATTGAATCTCTTGTCCTCCTGTCTGACTTGTGCTTAAAGTGACAAGTTGAGATTGCTCAGGAGAAGGTTCCTCAGGATTAGGTGAATCATAAATCAGATCTGTACTGTAAAGTCCTGAATTTACATTTACAAGGGTAATGAGGTTCTCTTCTGTAGCGCGCTGCTTGATATCGTCATCTTCTATTTTATAATTAAGGAATACGAAGTTTCCTTCAGAGTTCTGACAGAGATTTTCTGTTAAAATTACAAATACATTTTGTAAGTTTTCACTGAAACAACTTTACATATACCGTACATTAAATAAATGTGACATATCGGAATCTCAATAATCATGAATCTGGAGGATTGGAATATGAGGCGATTGTTCAGCAGTAGCAATGCTTCCTATTAAATTCAGGGAATATGTGCACCAGCAAGAACGGTGCATTGTCTTACCGATGCTTAAGGTCGACATATCGGGGATCAATTTGATCGATTATTGAGAGGGTATGGTGAGGACCCAGAGGTGATGGTGCACATTGGAACAGATTACAAACTTAGAGCTAAGTGGAAGGTCCTTAAAAATAATTTTATGGATTTAGGATGCAAGATTAAAGAGTAATCAACAATTTCATTTTTTCCCCATAAATTAACCCCTTCACGACATGTGTCATATATATACGGCACGGCAGAAGCTGGGGTCCCGCAAACCACAATATATTTATGGCGTGATGATCGTGCGGGCTCACGCTGAGCGCAGCTGCGAACAAATGCGGGTCACAGCTTTATATGAGAGATGACACCCTGCACCAACACCCATGATCGGTGCTAGCTCCAATTGCGGGCGTTTAACCCCTCTGATGCCGCCGTCAATAGTGACAGTGACATCAAGGGGCATCGCAGATGCAGGGAGCTCTCTGTCTGCTCACATTGGCATCGGTCTGGTGACCCCGGGCCGGAAGATGGCTGCAGGATCACCCAGGAATGGTGGCCTGTAAGCTCCTGCTCAGAGCAGCACCTGACGCAAAAGCATTGCAGAGCATTCGATCAGCGATCAGGGCAGGGAGAGCTAATGTCCCATCCTGACAAAGCAAAAAAGTAAAAAAAAAAAAAAGTTATTAAAAATTGTAAAAATATAGAAAAATCACAACATAAGGAACAAAAAAAAGAAAAAATATTAATCCAATAAATTTATGTAACAACAAAAAGTGCACATATTTAGAATCGCCGTATCTGTAACGACACGCCCTATAAAAATGTCCCACTCGTTAACCCCTTCAGTGAACAGCAATAAAAAAAAAAAAAACGAGGTAAAAAACTATGCTGTAAAAAAGACAAATGTAAATAAGAATGTTATCACTGAAAACGTCATCTCGTCCAGCGAAACACGAGCCGCCATCCAGCTCCATCAGCGGAAAATAAAAAAGTTATAGCTCTCAGGATAAAGCTAGGCAAAAATAATTATTTTATCTATTAAATAGTTTTTATTATGTAAAAGCGCCAAAACATAAAAAAATGCTATAATTGTGATATCGCTGTAATCGACCTGAAGAATTAATCTGTCTTACCAATTTTACAAGCGGAATGACATAAAAAAAAACTATGCACATTCGATATCGCCGTAATCGCACTGACTTGGAGACTCACACCGCCCGCTCATTATTACCATATTATGCACCCTGTAAAAATGAAACCCTAAATACAATGGCGGAATTGTGCTTATGTCACAATTTCACCGCACTTGCAATTTTTTTCCCCATTTTCCTGCACATCGCGTGATAAAACTAATGACATCATTCAAAGGCTGAACCCGTCTTGCATAAAACAAGCCCTCGTATGGCTGTGGGACAGAAGAGTAAAAAAGTTCTGGCTATTGGATGAAGGAAAGGAAAAATGAGAAGCTCAGAAAACAGCCATGCTGGAAAAAAGAAATCAACTATGGAGAACCCAACCAAACAGCGTTATGGTGATGGGATTCTGATGGGACGTTTCTCCAGGGAACTTGTCTGATTGACTTACTTGGAGACTGGAGGGAACTTTTGCCCTAATGTGGGTTTTTTACCTTCCTCTGGCAACACATTAGAAGGTTCAGCATTAACCCTTGTGAAACCTCTAAATTCACTTTCTAAATTTATTACATACCTGTGGAAACATCTCCTGAAGTTTCCTCTTTTATGTCACTCACACAGGGCTGATCCCCCCTCGTCATCGCTTCTTCTTCTGACTCATCCTTCACTTTATTCTTAGTCGGATCTTCCTCCTGATATATCAGATGTAACAATCAGCACAATACAAGAAACCACCAAAATCTGTGACATATATGACCTCGATCAGAAATGTCCCCCAATATACAGATCCGGTACAGGGCTCAGCGCCGTCTACCTGATGGTCCTCCGGGATGTTGTGGTTCTCCTCTGGACAGTCCTGGGAACACAGAGGACGGGAACATCTCTCTGGTGGATTTCTCCTCCTGGATCCATCTGTGGAGACACACAGAGTGACTACACAGCCCCCTGGATCTGTATCACACGTGACGAGGCTTAGACCATTATTTCTATGTTTATGTATCAGTGACAATATAACATCGTGGTCCTCACCATCGGTACCGAGGTCTCAGGGACTTATAGGTCGCCGGCCTAGAGTACAGGTGACCAGTGGCTTTCTGCTTTATGAAAGTATTCAACAATGTCTGTGGCCAAAGGACAAGAAAACATTTACACGTGTCCGGATACAGGGGTCTCGTGAGTTCCCCCCAACCACATTTCATCATTCTAGGACGATGACCACCTGCCATTATGGCACAACAGGCCAATGTTACATCTTCGAGGGGACAGTTCAGTGTATTCCGGCCTACGGAGGATGTACAAAGACACAGAAACCG
>JARQOD010002145.1:0-82628 GCA_033576555.1 Oophaga sylvatica
GAGACCTAGAAATTTTTAGTCGAATCTGAAAGGGTTTAGCGATCTCCACCAAACAATGGAATCCCCCCTACTTTGGAAAACCAGGCTTATCTGCCCTAATCCGTTTGTCTCATTGTGCCCTGCTCCACATGCCCCGCAAAGGGGCGCTAGGGGGACCATCAATGGATAAATCCCCAAAGCATTTTTAGATAAGACTTTTTAATTCTCTGAAGGAATGGATGATGATCAGATAGACATTCCTTAAGGGGTTTCCTCCCTGCTTTTTTCATTTCTAACATTTTTTTTTGTGCGAGTGGGCAAGTGTCGCTCTGAGTGCTGTGTGTGGAGAATTTAGAATAGATTTACAATAATTTGGGGGGATCCCACTTGTGGAGGGCTTTGGAATATGCTTCTTTTTTTTCTTTGGTAGTTCTGCTTGGCCATAGCTAAGGAATAATACTTTCCCAAAATTGTTCACAATGACAGGTACAGGCATAGCAATAGTTAGCACGCCAGCAAGAGCGATAATGCCCCCACCAGCATGCCAGACCATGTCGAGGATACATGTCTCCGTAGCCAAGTGTGGTCATGGTGACAACAGCCCACCAGAAGCGATAGGGATATTTTTGAAATGAGTATTTTTTCACGGGCCTGGGGTCATTTGGGTTAGCACCTATTCTCTCAGCATAATAGATCATTGTGGCAAAAAAATTAACACCCCCAATGCCAAGAATATTATGGCAGCAGGAATTCATTTGTACTAGCCGAAAGAGTATCCCCAAGAACCCTTAGACCAACAAAATGTCTTGCCCGCTTGAAGATTCGAAGAATTCGCACAAATCGTACAACTCTTAAGAAGCCCAAGACGTCCTTAGCAGCTTTGGAAGACGGGGCCGCTAAGTCCAACTTCAAGATAGAAAGGTAGATGGCCACAAAGTCAATTATGTTAAAGTGTTTCTTATAAATTCCACCTTATTAGGACAGAATGTGATCCTCATCAGGAACTCGAATGTAAACCACACCACGCAGACGCCTTCGATGTAAGTCAGGAAGGCTTCAGTCTCCGAAGCAAGGTAAAATCGCTGATGAGTTTCATTCCCAATTATTTCAGTCTCGGTCTTGTTCACGATGGGGTTAAATCGCTCATGAGTCTCGAGGCAGAAGGTGGTGATGGAAACCAGAATGAAGAAGAGGGAGGCAAATGCAACATACTGTAAAACAAAAGGAGAAGAGTGTGAACATGAGCAGATCGCTGGTGAACGTTAGAATTTACACGGTTCATGTTTTGTAACCCTGATGACTTCTTAGCAGGACTGCGCTCAGTCGTCTACAGCAATCGCTAACTGAAAAAATGAAGCTTGCAGCCTCTGATCCCATGGATTAGCCCAAACTCAGAGCCTGGGAGAAGGGTCCTGAATACACATGACCTACTGAACAGATTGATATAGAAGTATGAAAAGAGAATACCGGTAAACTAAGAGTCTGGTGAAATACATGACAACTACACCGGTGTGTTCCCCAAGAGGCTTCTCACTAATGGACGAGCAGAATATCTGAGTGTTTGCCCAGCCAGCCCAATACGTCAGCGATTATCTTATAATGCACACGGCTAACACCTACTGCACCCTCCTGAGACAAGTTTAGCTAATGAAGCATTTTCAGTCTTTCTGTTTCTTAGTAATAATTTTACTTCTCAACCTCAGGAATTTAACTAAAACATTTCCTTCCCTTATTTCTTATCCAATACAGATTGTGAGGAAAGCTGGAACAGTTTCCTGGGTTTTGAATCCAACATGTAGTTTGGATATGGAATGTTTAGCCCTTAGAGTCCATGCAGAATAGTCAGGGATTCAGAGCCACTTGTCTGCCGCCGTATCTGTATTCTGCCTTATACAGTTTCTTTCATTACCTGCTGCCATCACATTCACATTACATTTACCCTGTCATTTTTTAAATAAGGCTACTTTCACACTTGTGTTTTATCACACAGCACATCGTGCGCTATCGGTCGCATGCGCAATGTTCCCCTATCTGTAACATGGCGGATGCAGGGTCTAGCGCTTGCACGCCTTCATCTGCGTTTGTCGTGCGCTTCGCATTTTCCAGGTGTGCGCCCAGACGCGCTAGACGCTACATGTTGCATTTTTTTTTCCACCAACCACTTTAAAAAAGCGCGAAAAAATGACATTACAGTCTATGGGGGCGATGGTGGGCGCATGGCTGTGCGCTCGTCAGCGCATGTGCGCGCACGCGATTTTTGAGTAAACAATGTCTAGACACTTGTCTAAACCACCCCCTACACAAGCAACAGGCTGCCACGAGAGGTGGTAAGTTCTCCTTCAATGGAAGTCTTCAAACAGAGGCTGGACAGACATCTGTCTGGAATGATTTAGAGAATCCTGCTTTGAGCAGGGGGTTGGACCAGATGACCCAGGAGGTCCCTTCCAACTCTACTATTCTATGATTCTATGAACAATGTGAGGAGTGTAGCTAAAAAGACAGTGTCTGCAATGCCAGACAGACCACTACTCTCAACTGCCTGGAGATACAGCCTGGAGACACAGCCTGGAGATACAGCCTGGAGACACAGCCTGGAGACACAGCCTGGAGACACAGCCTGGAGACACAGCCTGGAAATACAGCCTGGAGACACAGCCTGGAGACACAGCCTGGAGACACAGCCTGGAAATACAGCCTGGAGACACAGCCTGGAAGACCCCTACTAGACTGCCTGGAGACACAGCCTGGCGATACAGCCTGGAAGACCCCTACTAGACTGCCTGGAGACAGCCTGGAAGACCCCTACTAGACTGCCTGGAGACACAGCTTGGAGATACAGCCTGGAGACATAGCCTGGAGATACAGCCTGGAGATACAGCCTGGAGACATAGCCTGGAGATACAGCCTGGAGACACAGCCTGGAAGACCCCTACTAGACTGCCTGGAGACACAGCCTGGAGATACAGCCTGGAGACACAGCCTGGAGATACAGCCTGGAGACACAGCCTGGAGACATAGCCTGGAGATACAGCCTGGAAGACCCCTACTAGACTGCCTGGAGACACAGCCTGGAGATACAGCCTGTAGACATAGCCTGGAGATACAGCCTGGAGACACAGCCTGGAGATACAGCCTGGAGATACAGCCTGGAAGACCCCTACTTGACTGCCTGGAGACACAGCCTGCATATACAGCCTGGAAAACCCCTACTAGACAGCCTGGAAGACCCCTACTAGACTGCCTGGAGACAAAGCCTGGAGATACAGCCTGGAAGACCCCTACTAGACTGCCTGGAGACAAAGCCTGGAGATACAGCCTGGAAGACCCCTGCTAGACTGCCTGGAGACACAGCCTTGAGATACAGCCTGGAAGACCCCTACTAGACTGCCTGGAGACACAGCCTGGAGATTCAGCCTGGAAGACCCCTACTAGACTGCCTGGAGACACAGCATGGAGATACAGCCTGGAAGACCCCTACTAGACTGCCTGGAGAAACAGCCTGGAAGACACAGACTGGAAGTACTGCCTGGAATATGCAGCCAAGACAGTAGAAACTTTGGATCCAAAGTGCATCACAAAGAATGTGAGTATTCTTAAACCAAATGCCTGCCTGTCCTTTCCAATGTAATATGTACTCATGCTTTGTATTATTTTTTATTGCAGAATGTCTTATTCTGGATCACATTATTCACCATCCCGGCAAGAACTGGCCCAAGCAGAGCGTGATGTGAGCATCTTCCTGCCTTTGGGTAAGTATAGCTGCTGAATCTACAAATGTGTTATACATGTTTTTCTTTTTCAGACATCATCATCGGACACGGTGATTGAGGAGTCCGAACAGCGGGAGCAGTCGCAGCAAAGACAAGTCCCGGTGGTGAGACTGAATGTAAGTATATAGTCTTTGAATGTCTCTTTTTATTTGTAGTCTCTCTTTTTATCCAAGATAGTAATGTTTATTTTGTTTTTTCTAGGTTCCACAACGGGACGAGGACCTGTATGTGGACAATGAGGCCCTGATCTGCCAGGTCCATGAGCGTGTCCTGTTGTTGGACAGCCGTGATCCGCAGTACAAGGACAATGTGGTGAGCCGGCGGTTATGGAACGAGGTGGCCGCAGCGTTGATGGATGGCTGGGACAGCGCCTCTCCAAACCTCAAAAAGGCGTTTAGTAAGTATTTCCATGCTTTGTGATGCTGCAGTGACTCTTGTTCCATATGGCACTGATGGGTTTACTGCTAGATATATTCCAGCAGCAAACCCAACAGTGTCATCTGGTTCTACAGTGACTGCTCTGTGCATTGTATTGCTTATGCTGCATTCACTCGTTACTGATGGCACTGTTGGGTTTACTGCTAGATATATTCTAGCAGCAAACCCAACAGTGTCATCTGGTTCTACAGTGACTGCTCTGTGTATTGTATTGCTTATGCTGCATTCACTCTTGTTACTGATGGCACTGTTGGGTTTACTGCTATATTCTAGCAGCAAACCCAACAGTGTCATCAGGTTCAACAGTGACTGCACTGTGCATTGTATAGCTTTTTTATGCTGCATTGACTGTTTGGCATGTTCACTCAGGTGTGTGTGATGAGACAGATTTTACCCTGAGTGCACTGTATAATTTATTTTTTTTTTAAACAGTGAACAAAGTCCGCACACGATGGCGCTCGATGAAGGACCGCTTCAACACTGATGTTCGTGCAGAGGAACAGGTTTGCAGTGGTTCAGCGGCAAGGACCAGAAGAAAATATCGTTATTATCGCGAGCTGGCGTTCCTGAGACCGGTCCTTGCCAGCAGAGCGTAATTTTTTTTTTTTTTTTAAATCCGTGCTTTTCTATTCCACAGCTGATGCTTCTTATAAATGCATTATAGTCATGCTTTTCTTTTCTTTCCACAGCACCTGGAGCAGCACCATGCAGCCTGTCCCTGAAGCGATCCTTCCTCGGACGACCTCGGACCCGTCCCAGCCATCCGCCAGCCAGGAAGCAACTTGCAGGTCAGCAACACGGACAGCTGGTGACCAGGAAGCTGGTCCATCAGGTGTTCCCCTGTCCAGGTCTCTGCCACTGGTTATGCGGGCACTTCCCGCCAGCGGCAGAGGGCCTTGGACATGAATGTCTTGCCCGAGTTCATGCACTTGAGCGAGGCCTTTCATGCCAGTATGAAGTCGATGTCTGACAGAGTGGAAAGCGGTTTTTCACTAATGGAACGCGGTTTTACCCACATGGAACACCGCTTCCACTGTGTCGACAAGCGCCTTGATCGGCTGGAGGCCGACCTCAACAGACCAGCGCAACATTTTTTCAGTAAAATTGAACGGGGCATGGCGGAACACCTTAGTCCTGAGCAACAGCTGAGTGTGTTGCAGGCCTGCAACACTGCTTACTTGGAGCCTATGCAGCAGAATCGGTACGTGCAGCAGTCAGTGGTAGCATTTCCAACTGTGCCACCACTGACTCGCCACACATCACTACCGACTTCTGCTGCATACCAATGCACGGCCACCAGCATTCCGAGTCAAGCCAGACACCACTACACCACCACAAGTCCGAGTACTGCTGGACACTCCACCGTCGCAACCACCATGGCAAGAGCTGCTCCTGTCTGGAGCACCACCACCACAAACACCGGTACACGCTCTTGGACTCACGCCACCGCAGTACCTGCTTGGGCCACCGCCACCTATTCTCCTGTAAGGACCACCGCCACATCTCCTTCTAGGAGTACTGCCACCACTCCGCACCATTTTAGGAACACAGCCACCACTTCTCCATCTAAGAGCACTGCCACCACTCCGCACCATTTTAGGAGCACAGCCACCACTTCTCCATCTAGGAGCACTGCCACCACTCCGCACCATTTTAGGAGCACAGCCACCACTTCTCCTCCTAGGACCACCGCCACTTCTCCTTCTAGGTCCACCGCCACCACTTCTCCTCCTAGGACCACCGCCACCACTTGTTCTCCTTGTAGGAGCACCGCCACCGCCACCAGAGTATGAGAGGGGTGACCGACATTCCCTCTTTTATGTCTCAAGGCCACGGTCCAGCAGCTCAAGGCGGTCAGACGGAAGTCGTCCATGCAGGGACTCCTGCCCCAAAGAAGAGCAAAAGAAAGACTGTTTGTCCATCCCCCTCTCCTCCTAATGTGTCTCAACCTGCCTCTACTTCCATCCCTGATCTTCCTTCCCCACTACTTTCGTCGCCCCTTCCCCTAGAACCTCTTCCTCGCTTTCCAGCTGTTCCTCGTCTCTCCACACCCCCAAACGTCCTTCACAATAAAATGAATTATTTTTTTTGTTTTAAAATAAATGTGCAATTCTGCTTTTACTAAATACTGTTTGATTAATGTGTCTTTTGCCGCTTACACACACTGCGCCGAACACACACTGCGCCGTACACACACTGCGCCGTACACATACTGCGCCGTACACTTTGCGTTTTTGACTACACATAACTGCAGGAATGACACATGTTTCTTGTTACAGTAAAGATGTATATCTTTGTACCGTGTTAGCCAGTAGATAGAAAAATATTTGGAGTTGAGAGTCCTCAGTGGTTGATACCTTTTAATGGCTAACTGAAAAGATGGTAACAAATTGCAAGCTTTCGAGACTACTCAGGTCTCTTCATCAGGCATAGACTAATTTTTTTTCTGTGCTGTGTTGTGTATAAATATGTGATTCTTCAGTTTTTGTTTTAGTCTTTGCCTGATGAAGAGACCTGAGTAGTCTCGAAAGCTTGCAATTTGTTACCATCTTTTCAGTTAGCCATTAAAAGGTATCAACCACTGAGGACTCTCAACTCCAAACATGTTTCTTGTGTCATTCCTGGAGAAATGTGTATGCCAAAACACAAATCTATGACTTGTATTTTCCCCACCAGTCTCTTCTGTCTGCTAATATTGCACAGACTGAATAGAGGATGGTGTTGAGTGCAAGGCATAGCTATTTTACCTTGCCAGGTATCATAGAAAGTTAAATGAGTCTGGTGTGTTTTTACCATCATTTAACTCTTTGTGATACAAGGCCAGGGATTCTAGATATACCTTGTAATTAACCACATCCTCTATTCAGTGTGTGTTGAATAAACTGAGGAGATGATGGTGAAAATACACGTTATATGTACAATCCCCTGGCCTTGTATCATTACTATCACAGCTGGGCAGGTGAATACACGAGTTTTAACCTGCAGCGTCGCTTCAGTCTGCATTTATTTTAAGCATACTGTAGCGATGCTGCAGTTTATAATCTCATATGTGTGTTTTCCTGACCATGTGTGATACATTCTGAAGTGAGGATGTGTTATTTGGGGCATCACCACTTCAGCATGACACCAGGCCTGGGGATTGTAGAAGATGTATAAACTTTATCATCTCTCCAGTCTGTGTTCAAAATCAAGTCACAGTGATGATACTACAAATAATATTTATAAAGGAATCAAAATGCAAACCCCAAATATTAGGTTCAAATAAACATAGAAAATCAACATTAGTGCACCAGCAATGAAACAATCTAGGGCACTAAAGAACCATAGATGCAATTGAGTACGTTTAAAAAATATCTTTATTGAAAAACATTAAGACATTAGAGAACCAATTGACAACAAGTGAAAAATAAGGTGCCACAACTAATAAGGGAACACTGCCAAAGCCTATATTAGAATGTTACAGAACATATTGCTATATACTGCTATATATGCTGGCAGGTATATTAGATCGTAAGCCAGCTACATGGTACAGCCCATCTGCATTCAATAGAATTCAGTGCATAGACAAACATGTCAAAGTACAAATGCTTATTAGATCCAACTGGATACGTTTGTCTGCTTTATACACAGTGTGCAGAATGGGACATGTAAAGATAATTAAATACTGTCCAGCATGCAAACTTAATACTATAGTTGTAAAGTGCATATAGTGCTGGCAGCAATAATTTTTAACACGGGGTATAGGTATCACAGTAGTCTCTTGAATAATTTAAACAAAGTAGAGGCCATTCTACTCACATAATTTGTGTGCCCATTCCCATGGGATGAGTAGTTATGGCACCTTATTTTTCACTTGTTGTCAATTGGTTCTCTAATGTCTTAATGTTTTTCAATAAAGATATTTTTTAAACGTACTCAATTGCATCTATGGTTCTTTAGTGCCCTAGATTGTTTCATTGCTGGTGCACTAATGTTGATTTTCTAAATAATATTTATAGTCACATGGTCAGGTGTAATAAAGAGTGACGGATGATAGTGCATCCACAAATCAGTATTTGTAACATCAGGCCAGGTGACACAAATATTAGTAGTTTTATCTCCACCGTCGCTGCAAATTGAACCCAAACTGGAGAGATGATAAAGGTCATACAACTTGTGTATGTATAGTCACCTGGTCAGGTGTTATGATTTGGTAGCTGAGGAGTGCAGGTAAAAAAGGCAATACACCAGAGCAGTTGGAAACTATGAGATTGCAGTACCCTGACTAACCACCACAACTAGAGGCAGCCGTGGAGCGTTCCTACGTTGGTCCTAGACGCCTCGTCACAGCCTGAGAAACTAACTACACCTAAAGATAGAAAGATGAAAGCTATCTGCCCCGGAGCAGATCCCCAAAGAACATAGAAAGCCCCCAAACATGTAATGGCGGTTAGACAAGAAGAAATACTGACACAGACAGAAAATAGTATGAGCAAACGTTGGGGCCCAAACTATCTAAATAGAAAAGGATAGGAAGGGCACTTACTGCAATCCCAAAAAACCCTGAAAAGCACCAACTTTACTAATTTCAAAAACACCTGAGATCACACGACCTCTACCACCTAAATTAGTTCTCTGGTGTAACAAAATCAAAACAGCAGCCACTGAAAAAACAGGAAAAAGCAAATGTACAAACATCAGTGGCTGAACAAAACTGAGAGGGCAAAAGCCCCCGAGGGGACCCTGAAGGCCCCCACAGAAGTGCAGGACAAAATGCAAAAATCAAGCACAAAAGCAAAAAGAAGAAAATGTCTTATCTGTTAGCAGGAGATGCAGACACGACACAGCAGGCTACAAAGGAAACAGGAATCAAGGATTGAGACCAGAACAATTGATCACCGGCAACCCTGATGGGAAGGTGACTCCCTTATACAAGACCAGTCAGTAACACCTGATTCCCAATCCTCACAATCTTCACTGGACAGTCCAGTACCGCTTGTAACCACCAGAGGGAGCCTCTGCTCAGAACTCATCTCAAGTCCATTCACAACAGTACCCCCCCTTGAGGAGGGGTCACCGAACCCTCACTTGAGCAACCAGGTCGGTCAGGATGAGTTCTATGATACGCACGGATGAGTCTCCTAGCATGGATGTCCGAAGCAAACACCCAAGAATTGTCTTCCTGACCATAACCTCTCCACTTAACCAAATACTGGAGTTTCCGTCTAGAAAAACGAGAATTCAAAATTTTCTCAACCTCAAACTCCATATTGCCCTCAACCAGAACAGGGTCAGGAGGCAAAGCAGTAGGAACCACTGGCTCAACAAACCTCTTCAACAAGGACTTGTGGAACACATTATGGATCTTAAATGTCCCTGGAAGAAGCAAACGAAAAGAAACAGGATTAAGAATCTCCATGATCTTATAAGGTCCAATGAACCTAGGCTTAAATTTAGGAGATGCCACTCTCATAGGAATATTTTTTGAGGACAACCAGACCAAGTCCCCCACTTTAAACCGAGGACCATCAGTCCTATGCCGGTTAGCAAACCGCTGGGCCCTCTCCTGAGAGAGGGACAACCTCTGCACTACCTGGTCCCAAATCTGTTGCATACGCTCCACAACAGAGTCAACACCTGGACAGACAGACGCCTCCGTCTGTCCTGAAGAAAATCAAGGGTGAAACCCAGAATTACAGAAAAATAGAGACATCAAAGTGGCAGAGCTAGCCCTATTATTAAGAGCAAACTCAGCCAAAGGCAAAAAAGAGACCCAGTCATCCTGATCAGCAGACACAAAGCATCTTAGATAAGTCTCCAATGTCTGATTTGTTCTCTCAGTTTGACCATTGGTCTGAGGATGAAACGCCGAGGAGAAAGACAATTGAACACCAAGTTTGGAACAAAAGGTCCTCCAAAATCTGGAAACAAACTGGACTCCTCTGTCAGACACAATGTTCTCAGGAATGCCGTGTAAACGAACCACGTGCTGAAGGAACAAAGGTACTAATTCAGAGGAGGAAGGCAACTTAGGTAATGGCACAAGATGTATCATCTTGGAAAACCTATCACAAATCACCCAGATGACGGTCATTCTCTGAGAAACAGGGAGGTCGGAAATGAAATCCATAGAGATATGGGTCCATGGTCTCTTGGGCACAGGCAATGGCATCAACAAACCACTAGAGCGGGAGCAAGGCTTGGAGCGAGAGCAAGTCCCGCAGGACTGCACAAATTCCCTGACATCACGAGACAAGGTAGGCCACCAAAAGGACCGACTAACCAAGTCTCTGGTACCAAAAATTCCGGGATGACCGGCCAACGCGGAACAATGAATCTCAGACATCACACTCTTTTTCCACTGGTCCGGGACAAACAATTTCCCAACAGGGCAGCGCTCGGGCCTATCCTCCTGACACCCCTCCAGAGCCAGTCTCAAATTGGGCGAGATGGCGGAAAGAACTACACCTTCTTTCAAAATAACAGAAGGATCAGATACATCAGGAGAGTCCGCAAGGAAACTCCTCGAGAGGGCATCCGCCTTAAAATTCTTAGTGCCAGGAAGAAAGGAAACCACAAAATTAAAACGTGTGAAAAACAAGGCCCACCTGGCCTGTCTAGGATTAAGTCGCTTGGCAGATTCCAGATAAACCAGATTCTTATGGTCAGTAAGGACCACCACCTGATGTTTGGCTCCCTCCAGCCAATGTCTCCACTCTTCAAAAGCCCACTTCATGGCCAATAACTCCCGATTACCCACGTCATAATTACGTTCAGTAGGAGAAAATTTTCGAGAGAAAAAGGCACAAGGGTTACTTTTAGAGGTCTCTGGATCTCTTTGGGACAAAACGGCACCTGCCCCAATTTCAGAGGCATCAACCTCTACCTGAAATGGCAGAGAAACATCAGGCTGCCGTAGAACAGGAGCAGAAGTGAATCTCTGCTTAAGTTCCTGAAATGCAGAGACTGCCTCAGGAGGCCAATTCACCACATCAGAACCCTTTTTGGTGAAATCAGTTAATGGTTTAACAATAACCGAGAAATTACCAATAAATTTACGATAAAAATTGGCAAAACCCAAAAATCTTTGAAGAGCCTTTAATGAAGTAGGTTGGACCCAATCACAGATGGCCTGAACCTTGACCGGGTCCATTTCAATAACAGATGGGGACAAAATAAATCCCAAAAATGAGATCTTCTGTACGCCAAAAAGACACTTTGATCCCTTCACATACAGAGCATTCTCTCTCAAAATCTGGAATACAGTTCGAACATGTTTCACATGAGAGTCCCAGTCATTGGAAAAAATCAAGATATCATCCAAATAAACAATCAGAAATTTATCCACAAAATCCCTGAAAATGTCATTCATGAAGGACTGGAAGACAGAAGGAGCATTAGTGAGCCCAAAGGGCATCACAAGGTACTCAAAATGCCCCTCAGGGTGTTAAATGCCGTCTTCCATTCATCCCCGTGCTTAATGCGAATAAGGTTATATGCCCCCCTGAGGTCAAGCTTGGTAAACCAAGTAGCGTTTTTCACCCTGGAAAACAGGTCAGAAATCAAGGGTAACGGGTATTGATATTTCACAGTAATATTGTTCAAAAGATGATAATCAATACACGGCCTTAATGAACCATCCTTTTTGGCCACAAAGAAAAAACCGGCACCTAAGGGTGAAGAGGATGGTCTGATATGACCTTTCTCCAAAGACTCCTTGATATAAGACCGCATAGCGTCATGTTCAGGTACAGACAAGTTAAAAAGGCGACCTTTAGGGAATTTACTACCAGGCACTAATTCAATAGCGCAGTCATAGCTCCTATGGGGAGGCAAGGATGCAGATTTACTTTCGCTAAACACATCAGAAAAATCAATCAAAAGTCAGGAACATCCTGAGCCTGGGGGGAGGCAGAAAAAACAGGAGTGTTGGTATTAACACATTGGCAGCCCCAACTGGTTACAGACACAGATTTCCAATCCAAAACAGGATTATGAGAGTGTAACCAAGTGAAACCCAGCACGATAATGTCATGCAGATTATACAGAACCAAAAATTTGCAGCTCTCCTGATGATCAGGTTCAACCCTCATTATCACCTGAGTAGAGAACTGAGGTTTATTCTCAGCCAAAGGGGTAGAATCGATCCCCAGTAGGGGAATAGACTTCTGTAGGGGTATCAAGGGAAACCCACAACGTTTAGCGAAATCAAAATCCATCAGGTTAATAGCTGCTCCCGAATCAACGAAAGCCTGAGCAGAAAATGAGGACAGAGAGCATATCAGAGTAACAGTTAATAAAAACTTAGTCTGAACACTACCCAAGACAACTGAGCGTGCAAAACGTCTTCCCCGCTTAGGGCAGACTGAGATAGCATGAGAAGCATCACCACAGTAGAAACATAACCCATTGCGCTTTCGAAACTCATGACGCTGTGCCCCAGAAACCACTCTATCACACTGCATGGGTTCAGAAGCAGGTTCACAAGGCAACACTATTCCACGCATACTTCTCCGCTCACGCAAACGTCTGTCAATTTGAATCGCTAATGACATAGAATCATTGAGACCAGAGGGGACAGGGAATCCCACCATAACATCCTTTACATTATCTGACAGACCCTTCCGAAAAAGGGCTGCCAAAGCGTCGTCATTCCATTTGGTCAGGACTGCCCACCTATGGAATCTCTGACAGTATAACTCAGCGTCATCAAGCCCCTGATTTAATGCCAACAAGGCTTTTTCAGCTTGATCAGTGACATTAGGCTCATCGTACAATAACCCCAAAGCCTGAAAAAATGCATCAACATCACTCAAAACAGGATCCCCAGGTGTCAGGGAAAAAGCCCAATCCTGAGGATCGCCGCGCAGGAGAGAGATGACAATTTGAACCTGCTGCGCTGCGTTCCCTGAGGACTTAGATTTTAAGGCAAAAAACAATTTACAATTATTTTTGAAATTCAGAAACTTGGATCGATCCCCCAAAAACAAATCTGGCATGGGAATCCTAGGTTCCACAACAGGCAACCTAGCAAGATAGGTAGCAATACTCTGAACCTCAGTGGCAAGCTGATCCACACGGCCAGACAACTGTGCAAACTCCATTGAGATAAAAAATCCTCCCCAGCACCCAGAGATACAGAGGGAAAAAAAAATGCAACAAACAGAAAAATATCTCTGACAACTCTGACAACCTTTTTTTTTTTTTTTTTCTTTCAAAATATTTTTTCCCTTCTGTGAGTACCATATAAATTTCAGTTTTGGCCGGTGATACTGTTATGATTTGGTAGCTGAGGAGTGCAGGTAAAAAAGGCAATACACCAGAGCAGTTGGAAACTATGAGATTGCAGTACCCTGACTAACCACCACAACTAGAGGCAGCCGTGGAGCGTTCCTACGTTGGTCCTAGACGCCTCGTCACAGCCTGAGAAACTAACTATACCTAAAGATAGAAAGATGAAAGCTATCTGCCCCAGAGCAGATCCCCAAAGAACATAGAAAGCCCCCAAACATGTAATGGCGGTTAGACAAGAAGAAATACTGACACAGACAGAAAATAGTATGAGCAAACGTTGGGGCCCAAACTATTTAAATAGAAAAGGATAGGAAGGGCACTTACTGCAATCCCAAAAAACCCTGAAAAGCACCAACTTTACTAATTTCAAAAACACCTGAGATCACACGACCTCTACCACCTAAATTAGTTCTCTGGTGTAACAAAATCAAAACAGCAGCCACTGAAAAAACAGGAAAAAGCAAATGTACAAACATCAGTGGCTGAACAAAACTGAGAGGGCAAAAGCCCCCGAGGGGACCCTGAAGGCCCCCACAGAAGTGCAGGACAAAATGCAAAAATCAAGCACAAAAGCAAAAAGAAGAAAATGTCTTATCTGTTAGCAGGAGATGCAGACACGACACAGCAGGCTACAAAGGAAACAGGAATCAAGGATTGAGACCAGAACAATTGATCACCGGCAACCCTGATGGGAAGGTGACTCCCTTATATAAGACCAGTCAGTAACACCTGATTCCCAATTCTCACAATCTTCACTGGACAGTCCAGTACCGCTTGTAACCACCAGAGGGAGCCTCTGCTCAGAACTCATCTCAAATCCATTCACAACAGTCAGAATTACTGGTAAATTCATGATGCACAAAAAACACAGCATCATGAATTCACTGGTGAACCTGGCCAGCTGATTATTGTATGAGTGTAAAAACACAGAGTGCACTCGGTACAGGTATAAACACAGGTATTTTATTAACATACAGACAAGAACACTTTTTACACCATTTGTTCTTGCCATTCCACCCGTCCTACATCTGACATGAAGTAGGCCGCAAATTGGTCCCTTATTTGGCAGACTTCAACAGAAGACCTGTGAGGGTGCTGAGTGAACTCAGGCAATGGGTTAGGAGCTGCATCATCAAGTTCAAAGTTTGGGTGCTCTTTAGACATCACAAAATTATGTAGCACCACACAGGCCTTTACAACTTCATCCACTGTTTCCAGTTTCAGATGAATGGCTGTGCCCAGAATGCGCCATCTGGAAACCAGTATACCGAAGGCACACTCTACTGTTCTTCTTGCCCTGGTCAGCCTGTAATTAAATATTTTTTTGGTGTGGTCCAAGTCCCGGCTGGAGTAGGGTTTTAGCAGGTGTTGGCACATCTGGAAAGCCTCATCACCAACCATGACAAATGGCTGTGGCGGACCTTCGGTGTGGGGAAGAGGCCGTGGCATGGGGAAATTGAACTGGTTTCCATACAACCTCCGGCCCATGTCCGAGTTCTTAAAAGCCTGTGAGTCATTCCCACGGCCAAATGCCCCAATGTCCACTGCAACAAACATACAGTCTGCATCCGCAATGGCCATGAGAACTGTAGAGAAGTACTTTTTGTAGTTGTAGTACTCCGAGCTTGTTCTTTTTGGTTTGATGATCCGGATGTGTTTCCCATCAACTGCTCCCAAACAGTTGGGGAAATTGCAGGTTGTCCAGAATTTTTCAGCTATTTCTAGCCACTTTTCTGCGGTGGGCAGGGGCATAAATTCCGGACAGAGAACAGTCCACAATGCCCGGCAGGTGTCCACAACAATTCCTGACAAGGTGGAGATACCAATTCGGTACTGGAAGTGGAGTGAAGAGGCTCTCTCCAGTAGCCAGGAATCTGAGAAAGAAAAAAATATATATTATTGTATATGCTTTTTTAAAAACATTAATAAAGACAAAAAAAAAAAAAAAAAATTTAGTACATGGCATACAAATAATTCTGCAGGTCTTTGTTTACTACATGGCAGAACAATAATTCTGGCAGCTTTGGAATAGTACATGGCAGAACAAATAAAATGATGCAGGCATTGGTTTCTCAATATTACGTACCGTAATGTCACCAGGAGTCTTTCCTCCGGAGGAATCGCACGACGGAGCTGTGTGTCCTGTCTCCGGATGAATTGTTGGACACGAGCAAGTAAATCCCTGAAGGTTTCTTGGGACATCCGGGTATAGTCGGTAAATTTCTCGGGGTTTGCCTGCAGCTCGCTATAGAGGGTGTGGTACACTCCACGGCTCTCCTGGAGTTCAACAATGGGATGTACCCACAAACGCTGCGGTCTTCGCTGTCTCTCTCTCTCCCTTTCTTTATGGCAAGCAACTGCATAAGCCTGAGCCATCGCGATGTCCAGATCCAGGTTAAAGTGAAAACTCTTCCAGCGCAGATCCATGTCACAAAGGCAAATGCAAGCAAATGTGACGAATGGCTGTAAACAGGCTCTATATAAAGATTTCCCATAACACACGCCCACTGGTGTCCCATTGGTGGAGTTTGTTGCAAGAATTTTGCAAGGATTTTCCTCCTGTGAAATGTGACACGTAGACAACCCATGCGCCGAAAAAAACGCAAACGCATGCAAAAACGCTTGAAATCGCATACAATTGCAGCTTTTTTTGTCGTAATGCGCACAGTGATGCAACAAAATATCGCAGCGTTTACAAGCGATTGCACGTGTTTTTTAATGCGTTTGATGTGCGCTCGAAACGCAGCGCAAAAAGGCGCAAGTGTGAAAGTAGCCTAAGACATATGTCTCATAAGTACAGAGTGTCATGCAAAAATTTTGGCTCCCTAGGTCAAAATTGCTGTTATTGTGAACAGCTAAACAAGTTGAAGATAATCAATGATCTCTAAAAGGCCTAAAGTTACAGATGACACATTTCCTTTGTATTTTAGGAATAAAAAAATATTTTCCTCCTTTACATTTTAAAAATTACAAAAAGGAAAATGTGCTCATGTAAAAGTTTGGTCACCCTGCACCTGCATGGTTAGCAAGTAAACACTTTTTGTATCCAGACAAGATTCTTTCCATTCTTGTTTTAGTGATTTTCCTCCATTCTTCCTTTGAGAATTCCTCCATTCTGTGAGATTCCTGGGGCGTCTTGCATCCTCGCCTATTTTGAGGTCTAGCCACAGATTTTCAATAATGTTTAGATCAGGGGACTGTGAGGGCCATTGTAAAACTTCAGCTCGTGTCTTTTCAGGTTGTCTATTGTGGATTGTGATGTGTGTTTCATTGTCCATTTGTAGAAGCCATGCTGTTTTCACCTTCAGCTTTTTTGTGGATGGTGTTATGTTAGCATTCTTCGTGAGTCCCGTGAAATGTTTTCCATGCTATTGGCTGCAACACATTCTTAAAGCACGATTGATCCACCCCCATGCTTAATGGTTGACGAGATGTTCTTTTCTTTACATTCTGTGCCCCTTTTGTTTCCACATATACCTTTGATCATTGTGGCCAAAGAGATCTATTTTAAATGGAATCTGTCACACATTTCACCTATGTAAACTATTAATATGGCCATACAGGCTATAGACATCTGAAAACAGTCCTGCCTGTGTGTCTCATATCAGCTGTGTTGTTGCTGAGAAATCATCTTTTATCACTTCATGTAAGTGACCTCTTACAGGTTCTGGGACGGATGATGCCTGGAGATAACTCTGCCCCCAGAGGTTATTTTAAATATAAGAGGGAGTTACCAGTGTGATGTGTAATGGTTACCACTGTTACCAGTGTGATATGACATGGTTACCAGTGAGATGTGACATGGTTACTACCGTTACCAGTGTGATGTGTAATGGCTGCTCTCTGCTCTCCTGATACATTCATGTAAAATAAGCTCTTGGGGCAGAGTTATCCCCAGGCACCATACGTCCCGGAGCCTGGAAGAGGTCACGCATATAAAGTGATAAAAGATGATTTCTCAGCAACAACACAGCTGATATCAGACACACAGGGAGGACTGTTTTCTGCAGTCTATAACCTGTATGCCCACATTAATGGTTTAAATAGGTCAAATGTTGCGACAGATTCAATTTTACATCATCAGTCCACAGGACTTGATTCCAAAAATGCATCAGGCTTGTTTAGATGTTCCTTTGCATACATCTAATGCTGAATGTTATGGTGAGGATGCAGGAGAGGTTTTCTTCTGATGACTTCTCCAAGAAGGACATATTTGTGCAGGTGTCTCTGAACACTAGAACATTGTACCACAACTCCAGATTCTCCTAAGGCTATGTGCACATGTATCAGAATTTCCGCGGCAATCCCGCAACTCCCTGCCGCAGGAAATATGCATTTTATAGGTATGCGTATTCCCACTGAAAACTAGCGTTTTGCAAGCGTAATTAGCTTGCAGAATGCTAGTTTTCCAAGCGATCTGTAGCATCGCTTGGAAAACTGATTGACAGGTTGGTCACACTAGTGAAACAAGTGTTTGACAAGTGTGAGCAACTTCTTACTATTGATGCTGCCTATGCCGCATCAATAGTAAAAAGATATAATGCTAAAAATAATAAAAAATAAATTGTGAAATTCTCACCTTCCGGCATCCCTCGCAGCCTTCCTGGTCTTCGCGATGCTCAAGGCAACTCCCGTTCCCAGGGATGCCTAGCAACAATGACCCCAGATAACGTAGCATCACGCGAGAACGCTACGTCATCTGGGGTTATTGTCGCAAGGCATCCCTGGGAACGGGAGTTGCCGGGAGCATCGCTGAGAAGCGGGAAAGCTGCGGGGGCAGCCGGAAGGTGAGAATATCACAATTTTTTATTTTAATTATTGTTTTACCAGGGATATGGTACCCAGGGCCTGGAGGAGAGTCTCCTCTCCTCCAGACCCTGGGTACCATCCGCACATGAACCGCTCACTTTGCGCATGGTGGGCATAGCCACATGCGGAAAGTAAGCGGTTCAGTGCATTCCTATGGCGGTGGAATTTGCGGAAAAAAACGCAGCATGTGCCCAAAAATTGCAGAATGCATTCTAATAATAGGATGCTTAATGCATGCGTTTTTTCAGCGTTTTTGCAGCAGATATCCGCCGCAAAAACGCTAAAAAAACGCAAAAAATCCTGAACGTGTGCACATAGCCTAAAACTTTCTGAAGGTCTTTTACTGTCAAGCAGAGATTGTGACTTGCCTCTCTAGCAATCCTATGAGCAGCTCTCACTGAAATTTTCCTTGGTTTTCTAGACCTAATCTTGACCTCCAATGTTCATGTTACTTGCCATGTCTTAATTACAATTCGAACTGAGGAAAGGGTAACTAGAAAACGCTTCGCTATCTTCTTATCGCATTCTCCAGTTTTGTGGTCCTCCACCATTTTGATAGTGCTAGGCAGCTGCTTAGAAGAACCCATGGATGCTGTTTTCAGCACAAGGTTAGAGGAGGCTGGGTGTGAAGAATATTGGAGATATAATTTCATATCAATCATTTGTATCCTATTTGGCATGGAATTATAAAACCCATTTCCTATGTGCATCTGTAAAGGTACTGTCACACTAAGCGAGATCGCTAACGAGATCGCTAAAGAGTCACCATTTATGACGCAGTAGCGATCTCGTTAGCGATGCAGCTGTGTGTGACATGTAGCAGCGATGTGGCCCCTGCTGAGATGTCGCTGATCGCTTATGAACGTTCTGAGCCGTTTTTTGGTCGTTGGTGTCCTGCTGGTGATCCTGAATCGCTGTGTGTGACATGTAGCAGTGATGTGGCCTCTGCTGAGATGTCACTGATCACTTATGAACGTTCTGAGCCGTTTTTTGGTCGTTGGTGTCCTGCTGGTGAGCCTGAATCGCTGAGTGTGACATGTAGCAGTGATGTGGCCTCTGCTGAGATGTCGCTGATCACTTATGAACGTTCTGAGCCGTTTTTTGGTCGTTGGTGTCCTGCTGGTGATCCTGAATCGCTGTGTGTGACATGTAGCAGCGATGTGGCCTCTGCTGAGATGTCACTGATCACTTATGAACGTTCTGAGCCGTTTTTTGGTCGTTGGTGTCCTGCTGGTGATCCTGAATCGCTGTGTGTGACATGTAGCAGTGATGTGGCCTCTGCTGAGATGTCACTGATCACTTATGAACGTTCTGAGCTGTTTTTTGGTCGTTGGTGTCCCGCTGGTGAGCCTGAATCGCTGTGTGTGACATGTAGCAGTGATGTGGCCTCTGCTGAGATGTCACTGATCACTTATGAACGTTCTGAGCTGTTTTTTGGTCGTTGGTGTCCCGCTGGTGAGCCTGAATCGCTGAGTGTGACACCCTTTATGAACGACTTCACCAGCGTCGCAGGTGGGACTAGGTTTTCCCAACGACCGCAGAGCTCGTTATACAGATGGCTGATCTCTGATGAGATCTTTGTGTTTGGAAGCTACCAGCGACCACATAGCGATCGCACCAGCGATATCGCCAGGTCGTGTCCTTGTCGTGATCGCTGGTGCGATCGCTAAGTGTGGCAGTGTCTTAACAGGATGCCTAGCTCTGCAGGTGATCAAACCTCAATAGGCTCGGAGTGACAGATCTCACACCTTGAGACAGCTAAGCTCAGAACAAAAGGCTCACTTGCAATATGGAATCCACGCAGTGAAACTGCTTTGTTCAGACAGATGGGACTTCATAAGGCAAATATGGACTTATCGTACGTCCTAGCCACACACCGGATACATTTTCGAGATCTCTGGAACAGGCCGAACGCCTTCCAGGGTCTTGATCTGCTCTATCACCCTATGGCGGGGTGATACATAGAATGGCTAGTAGAAGCCAGGTAGCAGAGTTGTCTTTGATCTAAATGCATAGCAGGAACCCAGCTGAATTAGATGGCGCCAAAACCACATCCCTACAACTCTCCATTAAGGAGTTATGACTCATCTTAGGCTTTGGAGTTTTTAAACTGCCAGAGGAGTGACCCAAGGGGTTACTCTTCTATGTCGATCCACACGTTCATGACCTCAGCTTAACTTTCCATGCTACCGGATGTTAGGCGCCGGGATTCTTCCGCTATGCGGGAAAGATCCCAAGCCTTGTCTGGTGCCATGGTCTCCCATAAGGACCAGGCCGCTGGGTCTGCTGTTTAGCACAGACGTCAGTCCCAGCAACTTGCTCTGGCTCCTGTTATACGTGTGGTTACTGTTAGCTCTCCAGCTAAAGTCTATGGTAACCAGTGGTATACAATGCAGCCCTATTCTCTGGAGTCTATGTCCAGAAGTCACCTTACTGAGCATGTCCGTGATGTGGCGCCTTCTTATTGGTGCTCGGACTGCTCTGGTTATGTGGCAGTTCCGGATTGGCTCACAGATGACGCCCTGTCCGACTGGGCGTGAGTGTTTGGGGTGGGGCCTAGTGCATAAAGGGCTTTCAGCAAAGCACGCGGGCGTGCTAGTGTCACTTGTGTTTGGTGTGTGTGGGTGGATACTCTGCTGGCTTGTATGTGTGCCTAGCTTTCCTTAGGCAGGTTTTTGCTTTACCTAGTGCCATGTGTGCGGTTAGCAAAAGCCGTTTACAGGGCACAGTCAACCCACGTGCTTAAACCCTAATGTTTTTACTGGGTATTGCTCGGTGGTTAGCCGACCATGGTACTTATATTTTCTATGCCACTCGGTGGTCAGCTGAGCTGGTACTCCTATTCCTCTGTATTATTTGGTGTTGGGTTTTAGCTGTCCATTCACACGGTGTGGAGTTAACTCTGTTTAAGAAGGAACGCTCGCTAGTAGTTTTTTATCAGTCATTGTTCACACTAGCTGCAGTTTTTCATCTCTGCACGGTGGACCCTGGGTTGCAATCACATTTTATAGTTTAATTTAATTTAGTGTGATCCGCAAACCCTAAAGGTACTGCCACACTACTCAATCCCGCTAACGATCTCGTTAGCGTCGCATACTAATGCGATCGCTAGCGGGATCGTTTACAATATCGCTAAGTGCGGCCACATTTAGCGATGTCGTTAAGGACGCTATCGCGGTTAGCGATCTCCTTAACGACTTTAGCGGTACAAAAGTACCGCTAAATCACTAAAAAAGGTGCCCACTCAGCGATATATACTTACCAGCGGGACGCCGACGATCAGAATAGGGTCCGGAACGATCAGGACGACGGACGAGATCACAGCAGGGGCCACGTCGTTGCTGCATGCCGCACACAACAACATCGCTAACGGGATCGCTAAATAGTGACGTTTTTTAGCGATCCCGTTAGCGATGTTGTTTAGTGTGGCATACCCTTAACACAGGAGCTGGTTTCTGGCCCAATATAATCCAGTTAAAGGACCGGGCTTATATCTAGGGAGGAACAGGTGGCAGTCCTACTGGGCTGACCAGGCCTGGTGCTAGTGAAAGGGGCATCTCAACATGTTAGGGCTGTGAGCGAGTGTGGTGCAATATCAGTGACTGCGTGGGACTCAGTCTCTCACTCCCTGTGCCTTCCTGGGCCCGTGTGAACATAGTGTGTCTGGGTAAAACTGTGCCAAGCTGACCTTGCGTCTCCTGACCTCAATATCATTGAGCCACTCTGGGGAGATCTCAAGCGCGCAGTTCATGCTAGACAGTCCAGGAAATTACAGGAACTGGAGGCTTTTACCAAGAAGAGTGGGCAGCTTTACCGAGAAAATAAAGAACCTCATCCACAACTACCACAAAAGACTTCAAGCTGTCACTGATGTTAGAGGAGAAAATACACGGTAATAAGAAATGGGGTATGTGAACTTTGATCAGGGTCGTTTGGATGTTTTGGGTTGTTATTAGGATTTAAAAAGAGAAAACACAGTAGTTTGACAAGCTGTGCGGCCACTGTACTGATAGACCAGCTCCTGAGGCTGCCAAGAGGAATAAAGTGAGTCTCCTTCCGGCAGCCTCAGGCTTTCAGTCATAGAAGCGCGTCCGGCACGGCTTCAGTCACTGCTCAGTATATAATGAGCAGAGGCTGTGACCTCACCCGGCACTGACTGACAGCCGGCTCTACAGTGCATCAGTACAGAACTGGCTGTCAGTCTGGTTTATATAGTATCCACCCCCACACTGTACTGATGCTCTGTAGAGCCGGCTGTCAGTCAATGCGGGCGTCGGTTTCAGCTACGGCTCACTATGTACTGAGCAGTGACTGAAAGCCAGAGCTAGCCAGGATGAATAATTTGTTTCCTCCGGCAACGAGGCTCTCAGTGCAATGGCCCCACAGTTTAGGAATGCTATTAACCCTGTATTTGCAAGTTAATAGCATTTTACACATAACAGGTTCCATTTAAGTTGAGAGCAGAGAAGTTATTAGGCCTCCTTCAAAATTAGCCCCTCCAGTCATAGCGGCATCTTTACTAGCTTATGGTTTTTAAAACTCTGGTAATTAACTGGGTATCTTCTCCATTCATTTGCATGCCTGAATTACTGCAAACACACACGGGACTCCTCAGAGTACAATATTTTATTATCTGATGATATCCTGCCACATACGCTATCAACCACATTTCTGAAGATCATTTAGATTTTGTGAATCTACAATCAGATTGGTAAAATGTCTGATTAATATCTCTGCACACACGAGAACACTCTGCAGCTCCAAGGTGGGCGACATGTGCCTGGCCTACCGATAAACAAGACGATCACTTAGGCCTCTTTCACACTTAAGTCGTGCGACGTCAGTCAAAATCCGCCAAAGTGTGAAAAAAGCGGATCCGCCATTTTTTTTTGGGCGGATCCACTTTTTTCCCATTGACTTGCATTAGTGGTGGATTTTGACGGATGGATCCGCCAAATATTTGGCGTCCGCCTTTTTTGAAAAACGTCCAATGCAACGTTTTTTGTATCAGCCAAAATGGCGGACTATTGTGGATCCGCCGCGTCCATCGTTTTGTGTAATGGTCGCCTATGGGTGGCGGATCCACTGGCATCCGTTTTTGACGGAATCAGCCAGCGGATCCGTTCCTCTCATAGAAAATCCATTCAAAATGGCCAGAACACTGTCCGGGGTCTCTCCCCCCCCCCAGACATGCGTACCTGCATTTTCCGGGTCGAAAAGTTCATAGTGGATCCGTCAGAAAACGGATCCGTTTTTGCAATTTTCTGGCGGATCCGCTATTTTCATACTTTGACGGATTTTAACTGACGCCGCACGACTGACGTGTGAGAGGCCTTATACATGACATAGAGGTCTACGTTAGATGGATCCCATAAATAGGAGTAGATCTAAACTGCAGTTATCAGACCCTGCTCTGTCACTATATCTGATCACTAACAAGACAAGGGCGGACACATACAGCCTGTGCAGCTGCATAGGGTCCTCGAAAGTAAGGGGGCCCCTTACAATTGTTGTAGTGTGATGTGTAAGGTGCCTGTATGCCATGTCTGATGTGTTTACTGTGCATTTGTGACCTGTCTGAATGTACACTGTGCTTGTGTGAAGTGTCTCATAAGTGCACATTTCTGATGTGTGCGCTGTGCTTGTGTGATGTTTGTGTGCGCTGTGCTTGTGTGATGTTTGTGCGCTGTGCTTGTGTGATGTTTGTGCGCTGCGCTTATGTGATGCTTGTGTGCGCTGTGCTTGTGTGATGTTTGTGCGCTGTGCTTGTGTGATGTTTGTGCGCTGTGCTTGTGTGATGTTTGTGCGCTGCGCTTGTGTGATGCTTGTGTGATGTTTGTGTGCGCTGCGCTTGTGTGATGTTTGTGTGCGTTGTGCTCATATGATGCTTCTGATTAGTGCGCTGTACTGGTGTGATGATTGTGTGCGCTGTGCTTGTGTGATGTTTGTGTGCGTTGTGCTCATATGATGCTTCTGATTAGTGTGCTGTGCTGGTGTGATGTTTGTGTGCGCTGTGCTTGTGTGATGTTCGTGTGCGCTGTGCTCATATGATGTTTCTGATTAGTGTGCTGTGCTGGTGTGATGTTTGTGTGCGCTGTGCTTGTGTGATTGTGTGCGCTATGCTTCTGTGATGTTTAACGTGTGCATTGTGTGTGATGTTTGTGTGTGCTGTGCTTGTGTGATATTTGTGTGCGTTGTGCTCATATGATGCTTCTGATTAGTGCGCTGTGCTGGTGTGATGATTGTGTGCGCTGTGCTTGTGTGATGTGTGTGCGCTGTGCTTGTGTGATGTTTGTGCGCTGTGCTTGTGTGATGTTTGTGCGCTGTGCTTGTGTGATGTTTGTGCGCTGCGCTTGTGTGATGCTTGTGTGATGTTTGTGTGCGCTGCGCTTGTGTGATGTTTGTGTGCGTTGTGCTCATATGATGCTTCTGATTAGTGCGCTGTACTGGTGTGATGATTGTGTGCACTGTGCTTGTGTGATGTTTGTGTGCGTTGTGCTCATATTATGTTTCTGATTAGTGCGCTGTGCTGGTGTGATGTTTGTGTGCGCTGTGCTTGTATGATTGTGTGCGCTGTGCTTGTGTGATGTTCGTGTGCGCTGTGCTCATATGATGTTTCTGATTAGTGTGCTGTGCTGGTGTGATGTTTGTGTGCGCTGTGCTTGTGTGATTGTGTGCGCTATGCTTCTGTGATGTTTAACGTGTGCATTGTGTGTGATGTTTGTGTGTGCTGTGCTCGTGTGATATTTGTGTGCGTTGTGCTCATATGATGCTTCTGATTAGTGCGCTGTGCTGGTGTGATGATTGTGTGCGCTGTGCTTGTATGATTGTGTGCGCTATGCTTCTGTGATGTTTAATGTGTGCATTGTGTGTGATGTTTGTGTGCGCTGTGCTTCTGTGATGTTTAACGTGTGCATTGTGTGTTTGTGTGCTGTGCTTGTGTAATGTTTGTGTGTGCTGTGCTTGTGTGATGTTCGTGTGCGTTGTGCTCATATGTTTCTGATTAGTGCGCTGTGCTGGTGTGATGTTTGTGTGCGCTGTGCTTGTATGATTGTGTGCGCTGTGCTTGTGTGATGTTCGTGTGCGCTGTGCTCATATGATGTTTCTGATTAGTGTGCTGTGCTGGTGTGATGTTTGTGTGCGCTGTGCTTGTGTGATTGTGTGCGCTATGCTTCTGTGATGTTTAACGTGTGCATTGTGTGTGATGTTTGTGTGTGCTGTGCTTGTGTGATATTTGTGTGCGTTGTGCTCATATGATGCTTCTGATTAGTGCGCTGTGCTGGTGTGATGATTGTGTGCGCTGTGCTTGTATGATTGTGTGCGCTATGCTTCTGTGATGTTTAATGTGTGCATTGTGTGTGATGTTTGTGTGCGCTGTGCTTCTGTGATGTTTAACGTGTGCATTGTGTGTTTGTGTGCTGTGCTTGTGTGATGTTCGTGTGCGTTGTGCTCATATGATGTTTCTGATTAGTGTGCTGTGCTGGTGTGATGTTTGTGTGCGCTGTGCTTGTATGATTGTGTGCGCTGTGCTTGTGTGATGTTCGTGTGCGCTGTGCTCATATGATGTTTCTGATTAGTGTGCTGGTGTGATGTTTGTGTGCGCTGTGCTTGTATATGATTGTGTGCGCTGTGCTTGTGTGATGTTTGTGTGCATTGTGCTCATATGATGTTTCTGATTAGTGTGCTGCGCTGGTGTGATGTTTGTGTGCGCTGTGCTTGTATATGATTGTGTGCGCTGTGCTTGTGTGATGTTTGTGTGCGTTGTGCTCATATGATGTTTCTGATTAGTGCGCTGTGCTGGTGTGATGATTGTGTGCGCTGTGCTTGTATGATTGTGTGCGCTGTGCTTGTGTAATGTTTGTGTGTGCTGTGCTTGTGTGATGTTTGTGTGTGCTGTGCTTGTGTGATGTTCGCGTGCGTTGTGCTCATATGATGTTTCTGATTAGTGCGCTGTGCTTGTATGATTGTGTGCGCTGTGCTTGTGTGATGTTTGTGTGCGTTGTGCTCATATCCATACAGGATGAATTCTTTGGCGGGTCCCAGGCGGAGCGGTCGGCGGGCTTTCCAGTGCATAAAAGTATATCGGACATGATAGAATGGGAGTGGGACCTTCCGGAAAAAACGTCTCACGACCCCTTCAGAAATTAAAAATCGATTTCCCCTTGATAAAAATCCAATCAAGTGGGATATTCCTAAGGTGGACGCGCAAGTGGCAAGAGTGGCAAAGAAAACGGCCCTGCCATTTGAGGATTCCTCCCAGCTAAAGGATCCCATGGACAGAAAAATTGAAAGTCTCTTCAAAAAATCTTGGGAGACCTCCACTTCGGCCCTAAAAAGTAATATAGCGTCCACCTGCGTCGCTAGCTCTCTCCATCGCTGGCTCCAGGAAATGGAAAATCACATCTCCCAGGGTACTCCGAGAGGTGATGTACTAGATTCACTACCCATTCTCCATAAGGCAGCAGGTTTCCTAGCTGATTCCTCAATGGAGTCCATACGTATTGCGGCAAGGAATTTAGTCCAAACAGAGAGCTCTCTGGCTTAAAATGTGGAGCAGAGACGTCACTTCCAAAACAAAGTTGTGCTACATTCCCTTCTAAGGGGACTGTGTATTTGGGCCAGTCCTGGATGAGATCTTGGAAAAGGCCACAGAAAGAAAGAAAGCTCTTCCAGAGCAAAGACCTCCCCAGACTCAAACCCCTCAGTATAGGGGTAAAGAGAAGACGGGAAGATGGAGTTATACCAAAGGGAAGCCTAAAAATATCCTCGTTCCCAATCAAGCCCAACAAGAAAAACAATGACTCCGAGCCGGTGGGGGGGAGACTCTCGAAATTCTTGCACAGTGGGCAAAAAATTTCCAACAGCCGCTGGGTATTAAGTGTGATAAAAGAAGGCCTTCTAATAGATTTCGAAACTTCCCCTCCTCCGTTGTTGAGAGTAACCTCCTTTCCATCGCGAGAGAGTCAAACCCTGATTGCTACGGAACTGCAACAATTGGTAGCCTCTGGTGCAATTTCTCCAGTCCCGTCGAACGAGCGAGGAAGAGGCCATTACTCCCGTATCTTCATGGTGAAGAAGCCGTCAGGGAAAGCAAGGGTTATAATAAACCTAAAAACCCTCAATCAGTCAGTAACCTATCAAAGGTTCAAGATGGAATCTGTAAAATCAGCAATCCCCTTGATAACTCCTCTCTCATTTATGGCAACCTTAGATCTCAAAGACGGCTATTTTCACATCCCGATACACCCTCTACATCGGAAGTATTTATTTGCAGTCCGACTAGGTCACGAAACAGTACATTATCAATTCAATGTGCTCCCCTTCGGGATTTCTTCAGCCCCAAATGTATTCTCAAGGATTATGGTGGAAGCAGTGGCGCATATCCGGGAGCAGGGTGTGGCTATAGTTCCTTATCTGGACGACCTTTTAATCGTCGGTCCTTCAGCCGGGATCCTCGAATTACGGGTAGCCAAAACTCTCGACATCCTGCAGAACTTGGGGTGGATTGTAAACTTAAAGAAGTCTCAGCTCCAACCCTCAAAAGTGATAAGATTTCTAGGAATTCTTCTAGACTCAGAGAATCAAAGATCATGTCTGCCGGACGACCACTGCCAAGACTTGATAACCAAAGCCTTGTCCTTCAAGAAGCAGAGAACCCCTACGCTGCGAACAGCCAAGTCCCTGTTGGGTTCGATGACGGCCTGTATACAATCCGTGGCATGGGCTCAGGCCTACTCCAGAGTTTTACAGGCACACATTCTAGAAAATTGGAATGGGAACCCTGCCTTGCTGAACAAGAAGATTCTGACACCAGGAAGAGTCAAAGCCTCCCGAGCCTGGTGGTTAAATTCATCGAACCTGCGCAAAGGAATAGCCTGGGCTCAAACTCCATTGATAACAGTGACTACAGACGCAAGCTCGAGAGGCTGGGATGCAGTAGTACTACAGATTCCCTTCCAGGGCCTATGGAGTCAGCAAGAAAGCCTCAGATCCTCCAACTACAGGGAACTAAAGGCAGTACACAAAGCCTTCCAGGCAGCCGGTTCTCTAATTTCAGGACATCACGTCAAAGTACCCTCGGACAACATGACTACGGAGGCTCATCTCAAACATCAAGGAAGCCCCAAATTCAACAGTCTGAGGAATGTATCAAACCATATTCTCAACTGGGCAGAATCCCATCTCCTCTTGTTGTCAGTGGTACATCTAAAAGGCTCGGAAAACTTACAGGCAGACATTCTGAGCCGCCAAGACATACAACCGGGGGAGTGGAGTCTGAAGAGAAAAATCTTCACCTCACTCACAGAGATGTGGGGCCTTCCCGAGGTGGATCTGATGGCCTCGGGACGGATTGCCCAAGTCAAAATATTTTTCTCCCTAAATCCAGGGGATGGGTGCCAAGAGGTGGACGCTTTCGGTCACCACTGGATATTCCGGCTGGCCTATGTGTTTCCTCCGATACCTCTCCTGGCAAGAACTCTGCGGAAAATTCAGGACGATCAAGTCCCGGTCATCTTGGTGGCCCCTGCGTGGCCGAAAAGAAGTTGGTTCCACCTCATACTAGAACTACGGCTGGAAGGACCAATTTTTCTACAACCGGAAGACGAACTTCTCCAACAGGGTCATCTTCATCATCCAGATCCCCGAAAGCTGAATCTAGCAGCTTGGCTGTTGAAGCCCAGGTCCTCAGAGCAAAGGGACTTTCGGAACCAGTAATTGTCACCTTACAAAAATCCAGGAAACCTGTAACTAACGCTATTTACAGCAAGGCATGGAAAAAGTTCTCATCCTGGTGCCATCCTGATATACCAGACCCACTCCGTCCTAATTTATCTAAAATATTGGATTTTTTACAAAAAGGATTAGACCTGGGCCTCAAACCAAGTACGTTAAAAGTCCAGGTGTCCGCACTAAGTTCAGTGTTCGACCAAGACCTTGCGTGCCATAAATGGATTAAGAGATTCATGGTCTCGGCACTCAGACTGCACCCCAAGAAACAGTTTATCGTCCCACCCTGGGACCTAAACATAGTACTCAAAGGGCTCACAGGCCCTCCCTTTGAACCTCTAACCTCATGTTCCCCTTATCTACTTTCATGTAAAACAGCCTTTCTGATCGCCATTTCCACAGCTAGAAGGGTAGGGGAATTACAGGCCCTCTCAATTCGAGAACCCTATTTATCCATAAGGGACGACTCTATCATATTTCGCCCTGATCCGTCATTTCTACCAAAAGTGGTGTCAGATTTTCATAGCTCGCAGGACATAATTTTACCTTCGTTCTGCCAGAACCCAGCGAACCTTAGAGAACAAGAGTTCCATACCCTGGACGTCAGAAGAATTGTTCTTCACTACTTAGAACTCTCATCATCCTTTAGAGTTGACCAGAATCTCTTTATACACCTATACGGTAAAAATAAAGGTAGAAAAGTGGCAAAAAACACGATTGCCGCCTGGATAAGGAATGCCATAACAGAAGCATACCTAGTCCAGAATATAGCTCCACCAGCGGCCCTGAAGGCCCACTCAACCCGATCCGTGGCAGCATCCTGGGCTGAAAGAGCTGGAGCTTCGTCTGAGCAGATTTGCAGGGCTGCAACATGGTCTTCCCTGCATATCTTCACGAAACACTACAGTACAGATTGGACTTCTGGTCCAATCGGGACCTAGTTTTTGGCCGGAAAGTTCTCCAGGCCGTAGCCCCCCCCTTAATGTTGAATTGGTTGGCATACCTCCTATGCCGTGGTGGAAGGCTACTAGAGAAAAAGAATTATTCTTACCGTTAATTCGGTTTCTAGTAGCATTCCACGACAGCACCAATTCCCTCCCGAAATTCTTAGATTAAGTTCTGAGAATGCTAAAGGTAACCGTTCCTAAATGTGGTGGTAAAACACTGGTTAATGGGAGGTGGAAGGGGTTTTTAACCTCTCTGTGTTCCTGTCCCCCAATAGGACAACGAGACATCCTCCTATGCTGTCGTGGAATGCTACTAGAAACCGAATTAACGGTAAGAATAATTCTTTTTTTTCTTACATGCATATGAGTTAAGATCTATGGACTGGGTATAGATCTCCCTGAGACTTTACCTCCAGAGTTTATTTTAACCCTTAACGACCGCCGATACGCCTTTTAACGGCGGTCATTAAGGGTACTTAAACCACAGCGCCGTTAATTAACGGCGCTGTGGAAAAAGTGAATAGCGCCCCCCAGAGGCGCATTTTCTCCGGGGTCTCAGCTACCGGGGGTAGCCGAGACCCCAGAGAACATGAATCGGGTCGGTTTTTACCGACACCGATGTTGCGATCGCCGTTATTAACCCTATAACGGCGACCGCAACAAAAAAAAAAAAAAAAGTTGTGCCATTTAATTTCTCTGTCCTCTGATGTCATCGGACATCAGAGGACAGAGAAAAAGGGTCCCCAGGACCCCCATGTGGCCCCCAATAAGGTCCATGTGGCCCCCGGGCCCTCCGGTGTCCCCCGGTGCCGGCGCCGTTAAGACAATGGCGGGCGCATGCCCAGTGCGCCCGCCGCTATGTGCCGCTGTGCTGGTGGGGGGATGGGCAAATATTCTCTGGGGTCTCGGCTACCGGGGGTAGCCGAGACCCCAGAGAACATGATCCGGGTCGGTATTCACCGATCCCGGTGTTGCGATCGCGGCTATGCAAGCATAGCCGCGATCGCAAAAAAAAAAATGATTTCTCTCCCCTCTGATGTGATCGCACATCAGAGGGGAGAAAATGAGGGTCCCCCGGTCCCCGATCGCCCCTCCATATACTTACCGGTGTCCTCCGTCCTCCCGCAGGCCCAGGATCCCGGCTTCTTCTCCCTGCAAAAAAAAAAATGGCGTGCGCATACGCAGTGCGCCCGCCGATCTGCTTTGGCGGCAGATTCAAATTTTTTTTCATTCATTCTCATAAAAGTACATTTTGATCACTGTGATAAACTATCACAGTGATCAAAATAAAAAAAACAGTACATAACCCCCCCATTTATCACCCCCTTAGTTAGGGACATATAATAAAAAGTAGAAATTATATTTATTTTCATTTTTCTGTTAGGGTTAGGGTTATAATTAGGGTTAGGGTTATAATTAGGGTTAAGGTTATAATTAGGGTTAGGGTTAGCATTAGGCTGGTTTCACACATCCGGTGTGCGCCTGACGGCGCCCCCGGCATTTAGCCGCAGCGCCGCATCAGAAAATCTGATGCGCCGCATGCGTTTTTTTTGCATTGACTTGCATTAGCGCCAGATGGCGCCGCATGTCAATGCGTTGCATGCGGTTTTGTCCGGATGCGGCGCAAATGTACATTGCGGCGGCCGGACAAAACGCTGCATGTAACGTTTTTTGTTTTTGCCGGATGGTTTCTGATGTTTCCGGGCATCAGAAACCATCCGGCAAAAAACCGCATGCGGCCGCCGGCGGCGCATCAGGTTTTCTGATGCGGCGCTGCGGCAAAATGCCGGGGGCGCCGACAGGCGCCCGCCGGAAGTGTGAAAGCAGCCTTAGGGTAAGGGTTATAATTAGCGTTAGGGTTAGGCTGGGTTCATACTGCGTTATGGCAGTCCGTTAGACGGACTGCGTTACACCGCGGTATAATGCGGTGTAACGCAGTCCGTTAACGCTGCCATTCACCCCCATTTGAGGGCGCATCGCGACGCATGCCGTAAAGCGGCATGCGTTTGCGACGTGCCATCATTCAGTGACGGAGCCTCGGACGCGGGCTGCAGCGTTTGGGCTCCGTCACCGCTAGCGCAGATGAATCATCTGCTGATTCCTCTGCGCTAGCGGGTATAGCATAATGCGATCGCGTTATGCTATACCATTACCAGCCCGTCAACGCTATGTGTTGAACGGGCTGGTAAAACGCAAAATGAACCTAGCCTTAGGGTTAGGGTTATAATTAGGGTTAGAATTAGGGTTAGGGTTACAATTAGGGTTAGGGTTATAATTAAGGTTATAATTAAGGTTAGGGTTACAATTAGGGTTGGAATTAGGGTTGGGATTTAGGTTAGGATTAGGGTTGGGATTAGGGTTAGGGGTGTGTTGGGATTAGGGTTGGAGCTAGAATTGAGGGATTTCCACTATTTAGGCACATCAGGGGGTCTCCAAACACGATGTGGCGTTCAAAAAGTCAAATGGCGCTCCCTCCCTTCCGAGCCCTGCCGTGCGCCCAAACAGTGGTTTACCCCAACATATGGGGTATCAGCGTACTCAGGACAAATTGCACACCAATTTTGGGGTTCTAATTTCTCCGATTACCCTTGGGAAAATAAAAAATAGCTGGCTAAAAAAATCATTTTTGAGAAAAAAAATGATTTTTCATTTTCACGGCTCTGCGTTTATAAATTTCTGTGAAGCACTAGGGGGTTCAAAGTGCTCACCACACATCTAGATAAGCTCCTTAAGGGGTCTAGTTTCCAAAATGGGGTCACTTGTGGGGGGTTTCCACTGTTTAGGCTCATCTGGGGCACTGCAAACAGAACATGACCACCACCAACGTCTGCATTCCAAAACGTTATTACTTCCTTTCCAAGCCCTGCTATGCGCCAAAACAGTTCCCCCCCCCACATATTTGGTATCAGCGTACTCAGGACAAATTGGACAACAACTTTTGGGGTCCAATTTCCTTGTGAAAAATCAAAAATTTGGGACTAAAAAATCATTTTTGTGGAAAATTGATTTTTTTTTTTCACACCCAGGCATTATAAACTTTTGTGAAACACTTGGAGGTTCAAAGTGCTCACCACAGATCTAGATAAGTTCCTTATGGGGTCTAGTTTCCAAAATGGGGTCACTTGTGGGGGTTTTCCACTGTTTAGGCTCATCTGGGGCACTGCAAACGGAACATGACCCCCACCAACGTCTGCATTCCAAAACGTTATTACTTCCTTTCCAAGCCCTGCTGTGCGCCAAAACAGTTTCCCCCCCCCACATATTTGGTATCAGCGTACTCAGGACAAATTGGACAACAACTTTTGGGGTCCAATTTCCTTGTGAAAAATCAAAAATTTGGGACTAAAAAATCATTTTTGTGGAAAATTGTTTTTTTTTTTTTTTTTCACACCCAGGCATTATAAACTTTTGTGAAACACTTGGGGGTTCAAAGTGCTCACAGCGGATCTAGATAAGTTCCATAGGTGGTCTAGTTTCCAAAATGGTGTTACTTGTGGGGGGTTTCCACTGTTTAGGCGCATCAGGGGCTCTCCAAACGCGACATGGTGTCCAATCTCAATTCCAGCCAATTTTGGTTTGAAAAAGTCAAACGGTGCTGCTTCCATTCCAAGCCCTGCCGTGCGCCCAAACAGTGGTCCCCCCCCATATATGGGGTATCAGCATACTCAGGACAAATTGTACAACAACTTTTGTTGTCCAATTTCTCCTGTTACCCTTGTGAAAATAAAAAATTGGGGACTAAACGATCAGGTTTGTGGAAAAAATATGATTTTTTATTTTCACGCCCGGGCGTTATAAACTTCTGTGAAGCACTTGGGGATTCAAAGTGCTCACCACACATCTAGATAAGTTCCTTAGGGGGTCTAGTTTCCAAAATGGGGTCACTTGTGGGGGGTTTCCACTGTTTAGACACATCAGGGCCTCTACAAATGCGACATGGCGTCCAGCCAATTCCGCGTTGAAAAAGTCAAACGGAGCTCCTTCCCTTGCGACCTCTGCCGTGCGCCCAAAAAGTGGTTTACCCCAACATATGGGGTATCGGCATGCTCAGGACAAATTGCACAAAAACTTTTGGGGTCTTGTTACCCTTGGGAAAATAAAAATTGGGGTGAAAAGATCATTTTTGTGGAAAAAATTGATTTTTTATTTTCACGGCTCTACGTTATAAACTTGTGTGAATCACTTGGAGGTTCAAAGTGCTCACCACACATCTAGATAAGTTCCTTGGGGGGTCTAGTTTCCAAAATGGGGTCACTTGTTGGGGGTTTCCACTGTTTAGGCACATCAGGGGCTCTCTAAACGCGACATGGCATCCAGCCAATTCTGCGTTGAAAAAGTCAAACAGCGCTCCTTCCCTTGCGACCTCTGCCGTGCGCCCAAAAAGTGGTTTACCCCCCACATATGGGGTATCAGCATGCTCAGGACAAATTGCACAAAAACTTTTTACCCTTGGGAAATTAAAAATTGGGGTGAAAAGATCATTTTTGTGGAAAAAAAATTTTTTTTTTTTCACGGCTCTAGGTTATAAACTTGTGTGAAGCACTTGGAGGTTCAAAGTTCTCACCACACATCTAGATAAGTTCCTTAAGGGGTCTTGTATCCAAAATGGGGTCACTTGTGGGGTGTTTCCACTGTTTAGGCACATCAGGGGCTATCTAAACGCGACATGGCATTCAGCCAATTCTGCGTTGAAAAAGTCAAACGGCGCTCCTTCCCTTGCGACCTCTGCCACGCGCCCAAAAAGTGGTTTACCCCCACATATGGGGTATCGAAGTATTCAGAAGAAATTGCACAACAAATTTTGTGGTTCATTTTTTCTTTTAACACTTGTGAAAATAAAAAAACTTGGTTCCGAAGTAAAGCTTTTGCAAAAAAAGTTAAATGTCAATTTTTTCCTTCCACATTGCTTCAGCTCCTGTGAAGCACTTGAAGGGTTAATAAACTTCTTGAATGTGGTTTTGAGCACCTTGAGGGGTGCAGTTTTTAGAATGGTGTCACTTTTGGGTATTTTCTATCATATAGACCCCTCAAAGTGACTTTAAATGTGATGTGGTCCCTAAAAAAAAAATGGTGTTGTAAAAATGAGAAATCGCTGGTCAACTTTTAACCCTTATAACTTCATAACAAAAAAAAATTTTGGTCCCAAAATTGTGCTGATGTAAAGTAGACATGTGGGAAATGTTATTTATTAAGAAATTTGTGTGACATATCTCTCTGATTTAAGGGCATAAAAATTTAAAGTTTGAAAATTGTTAAATTTTCAAAATTTTCGCCATATTTCCGTTTTTTTCATACATAAACACAAGTCATATCAAAGAAATTTTACCACTAACGTGAAGTACAATATGTCACGAAAAAACAAACTCAGAATCAGCGGGATTCGTTAAAGCGTTCCAGAGTTATAACCTCATAAAGTGACAGTGGTCAGAATTGTAAAAATTGGCCCGGTCATTAAGCTGCAAAATGGCTCTGTCCTTAAGGGGTTAAATGAAAGAGAAAGTTACATATTGGTACTTTCTTCTAATATACAGTATATATATATTGTAAGCTTTTCAGGGGATATAGCTCTAGGATCGCTGTCTGGGTAGACAGAATGGCACGAAAACAGTTCATTCAGACAGCACTTCTGGTGTAAAACTGGCCGCAACCAGCTTTATTAAAGTCCACAGCAAACAGATAAAAATAAATCATAAACAGAAGACCTGGGCTTGTCTAGCCACTAATTACACTTATATAGATTTTCCCTTTCTATCAGGAACCCGGCTCTATCAGCCTAGGCCCAAAACAACACATATGATATATGTTACCAGTATGGAGTTTCACAATACTCCTCTTTATGTCTGAAGGCAACTCCAACGTCCAGACTTGAGAGAGATCACCTCCTATTCAGCCGCTATTCGCACGGATTCTCACTGAGACTACTCCTGTGTCCGGGGTACTTCCTGCACCCAGACTGAGATAGCTCACACTCCTGGAGACACCTTCTTGTGCCTGGACCCCTTCCTGTGTCCAGACTGAATGAGCTCTCTGACTGTGCTCCCAAGCACCTACTTCTGGCTTCCTAATCAACACCTGAGTGGATTCAGGTCTGAGTTGTAAGCGTGTACTGAATGGCAGGTGTAGTGACCTTTCTTTACCACCAGGTTTAGAAAGCCACACATTTCGCTCATACCAGACAGCACAGTACTTAGGTGAAATATACACCTCATTCAACACATATTCCTTCACTGTCTCACAATATATATATGTATATATATATATATATATATATATATATATATATATATACACACACATACACCGAAGAAGAACCTGGAATATTAATATATTAGAAAGGGCAACATGGACAACCCCAATAATGGATGTAAAAATGCCTCCAAACTGATACAGTTGGTCTTATGATGTGGAATTGGCTGTGAAGATAATGGGACATCATAGAGGACTAGACAACGGTAATGGTTTACACCTAGGCTTAGACATTGAGTCAGTGAACATATCGGAGGTTTTCCCTGAAGCACACCCAGGCTTGGTCAGGCACAAAGCTGATCAACCCAGATGAGGAGATTCTCGGGACAGCCTGGAGAATACGATGAAGAGCTTCTCTACAGGAGGATTGAGAAAACTGGCAGCAAACGGGATGAGATTAACCAGGACAGATTTGATTGGGCTCAGTCCTAGTTTTAGAAAGTCCCACAAAGTCAAACCCACCTTGCTGCCTCAGAAGCACCGAATCCACAAACGATCTAAATCAATTACAAATATGTAAACCCACATTATCACACCAATGTCAAAATGGCCTTTAGGCCTCAACTGCCCAACTGGGCCACCATTTCAGCTAAGCCAGAATTAACAATCCTCTCGCTCAGATCAAATTTCTTTTTTGAAGTAAAAAAAACCCTGTTACTGTAGACAGTATTTTGCTTCCAAAGGAACCCTTAATAAATTGCTCCATCCAGAACTTATCCTAAACGTATATCCCCTATTAATAGCAGATTGCGTCTTGACCGCTGCAGCTTCTGACATTAGATATGCATGTAGTAATGAAGAGGCCCTCATATCTGCTTCCAACATTAAATGTTGTCTACCCCTGTGACTAGAAAATACAAAAATACCTGAACTAAGCTCTCTGAAGACTCATGAGTGCAACTCATTTGGTCCCAGTAGAGTGATCACAGCCACATGATACAATTTGCACACAACCTATGAAGAGCTCGTGATGACAAGCTCCCATCATGCAGTTTTGGCTTATGTCCTGCATATAAATGTATTTCATAGCGCATCTTGGGTACTCACCCCCGGGGAGCAATAAGTAGCAGTTCCTGCCCCTCCCCGCTGCCGATGTCCTCTGTCATGTCCTCTGGACAGCTGTGACGGATGGGGAGTAGAGGAAGAAAAAGGAAACCCCAAAGACAGACAGGTTACTGGTAATTATAGATCATCTGATTTCATGGAGACAGAAATTCCAGCTTATGGGAAGTGTATTGGCAACCATGCAGCATGGTAATAGTACCGGCAGCCATGCAGCAGTGTCATTGTACCGCCAGCCATGCAGGGTGCTTAAGATATGCATGCAGCTGTTATCCTGAGGCCGGCAGCTGCATTTCTTCATCTAGGAAATTCCCTCTGATTCAACACATGACACCTATGAGCGCTGCAATGCTGAGCGACACTTGGGGAAAAGGTACAATGCACGGTTCAGGGAGCGATTGTCCGCAGTTCTATCCAATTCATATGAGAAGCGCTCAGGTGCCACTAATCCGAAATGTCACACACCACTGAAGATGTAAAACCAAGCAACATCGAGGAGGTTATGTAAGTGCCCCCATAGCGCTCACCATGACCCTCATCTCTCTGATCATACTAATAGTAGTGTACGGCAGAGCAGCATCCAGGACTATGGAGAAGGCCTGCGGCGCACAGCCCGCTGCTAATGAAAGATTCATCACCTCCTCTGCAGGTCTACAAGAGTGTGAAAGGGCAAAGCTGGAGATACCTCCCTGCTGAGGAGCAACTAGAGCCTTCAGACGGAGGGAACACCAAGGAGTGGAGCACCTCCATGTGCATGTCCGAGAGCCATTCTGGCCTTGTACTCTCACTGTAGAAATACTGAGGATTTAACACTTATTACTGTCACTTATCTACTGCCCCCATCTGTCATGTGCATTGCCAAGGAGAATCATCACTGGGGACATCACAACAGCCCGTCCATATCCTGAGGCTGAAACATAGAAGACCAATCTCGAAGATCTAGGACATATTGGAGCAATCATCCCACAACCCGTACATAACCCGATGCTTTACAGGCAGCTTGTCAGACGGACGGGACTGACACAAGGCACTCCATCTACCAGATCCCAGGGTGGCCCTGGTCTTCACCCTTTAACCACTCTATAGGGATCTGAAATCTCACAGGGGCCTTAGGGTTGGGGCCATACAGTCAACTGCTGGCCGGAGGAACACCTGGGGGAAAGCAGGGTCGTCACGCGAGGGCGGTTCTCAGAAATCAAAGTCATATTCAGACATTTGGTGCTGGACAATCATAAAACAGGACGACATCAGACTAAGGAAAATACGGGCAAAGCCGGAGCTGAAAGATGGCAGAACCAAAGCAAATTCACTGGCACCGAAAACGGCCTCTCCGGAGCTTAGAGAGCAGCCGACAGGGAGAACATCGAACCAGCTGGGACCCCTCAGCTTCCAGGATGGGGGACCACAAGCTGCAGGAGTAAAACCTATATCTGAGGGGTCCTGTGTGACATTAACCCTCCACAGTAATCTGATATATGGAGGGACATGTGACTCCATATTAACCCTCCGCAGTAATCTGATATATGGGGGGACGTGTGACTCCATATTAACCCTCCACAGTAATCTGATATATGGAGGGACGTGTGACTCCATATTAACCCTCTGCAGTAATCTGATATATGGGGGACAATGTGACTCCATGTTAACCCTCCGCAGTAATCTGATATATGGGGGGACGTGTGACTCCATATTAACCCTCCGCAGTAATCTGATATATGGGGGGACGTGTGACTCCATATTAACCCTCCGCAGTAATCTGATATATGGGGGGACATGTGTGATATCTCCATCACGTGACTCCATATTAACCCTCCGCAGTAATCTGATATATGGGGGGACGTGTGACTCCATATTAACCCTCCGCAGTAATCTGATATATGGGGGACGTGTGACTCCATATTAACCCTCCGCAGTAATCTGATATATGGGGGGACATGTGACTCCATATTAACCCTCCATAGTAATCTGATATATGGGGGGACATGTGACTCCATATTAACCCTCCGCAGTAATCTGATATATGGGGGGACATGTGACTCCATATTAACCCTCCGCAGTAATCTCATATATGGGGGGACATGTGACTCCATATTAACCCTCCGCAGTAATCTGATATATGGGGGGACATGTGACTCCATGTTAACCCTCCGCAGTAATCTGATATATGGGGGGACGTGTGACTCCATATTAACCCTCCACAGTAATCTGATATATGGAGGGACATGTGACTCCATATTAACCCTCCGCAGTAATCTGATATATGGGGGGACGTGTGACTCCATATTAACCCTCTGTAGTAATCTGATATATGGGGGACAATGTGACTCCATGTTAACCCTCCGCAGTAATCTGATATATGGGGGGACATGTGACTCCATATTAACCCTCCGCAGTAATCTGATATATGGGGGGACATGTGACTCCATATTAACCCTCCGCAGTGCCCTGGTAGCACAATAAGGTTTCTTTCGGAGCACAGATTGTTGCCTGTTTCATGGGCAGATGGTCGCTCCCTCTTTCTCTCCACTCCCATCCGTAGCACAGAAGGAGTGGGTTGTGCTGTCAGAAAATGAATGACTTCCAGGAGGGAAACCTTCAGCAAGGACAATTCAAGGTCCATGTCCCTGGCAGCGATTTCATGGTTGCGCTAAGCTCATGTAGTGGTCCAGAATGATGAGAGGACCACCAATTAGCCTACCGTGCAAGAAAAACACCATTTGACTAATACGCGACCAGCAGAATATGAGGAGCTGTCCAGACACAAGAACCAAGAGTATGGCAGACCTTTCACCTGGAAGATATCATCTACCCCACGAGAAACGCCAATCATTCCCATGTAGAACCAGACGTCAAGATCAGGAGAAGAAAAGATCATCTCGAGTATATGGTTAACCCTTCAGTTGCCAGTAGTATGAGAACTGCTGGTCATCATCTAGAACATAGAGAAACCCTCAGGACACCAGGAGACGATACCAGGAGAACCGGTGATGGCTCACATGTGGTGATGCCCGTCACGCCATGAGCCTGCACTGAATGGTTGCTGCGCCTTGAGCCTAGATAAAAGTTATCAGAAGGAGAAAGCTGTAAGCTGATGAGAAGCGGCGCCATTGCAGTAGCAGTGTATTCTCACATTACACATGGAGTCAGCCTTCTGTATGGATGTCATCACCTGCTTGTGCTGTACTGGTCCTGATTTATGACATGCTGTATGGCAAACTACTCGTCCTTTAGGTGATATGATGAAACAGGTGTGGACATGTCTGGTGTATGATCAAATACATGGTGTATCCTATCACTAAGTGGATTTCGTTATTTTACTTCTACAGCACCATTAATTCCCAGCAGAAAATCATCACTGTCCCCATGGGGCTCACAATCTACCTCCCTCCATCACTAGGTCTGGGAGTAAACCCATGAAGAACATATAAACTCCCTGCAAATGTCGCAATTAGTGAGAATTAAACCCAGGACCCCAGAGTAGCAAAGCAACAGTGATAACCACTGAGCCACTATAAACAATGATAACCACTGAGCCACTATAAACAGTGATAACCACTGAGCCACTATAAACAGTGATAACCACTGAGCCACTATAAACAATGATAACCACTGAGCCACTATAAACAGTGATAACCACTGAGCCACTATAAACAGTGATAACCACTGAGCCACTATAAACAGTGATAACCACTGAGCCACTATAAACAGTGATAACCACTGAGTGTATGGTGTAGAGCACTGTGTATAGTGTCGAGTACGGCGTATGGTGCAGAGCACGGTGTATAGTGTAGAATATGGTGTATAGTGCAGAGCACGGGGTATAGTGTAGAATATGGTGTATAGTGCAGAGCACGGGGTATAGTGTAGAGCACTGTGTATAGTGTAGAGTACGGTGTAGTGTAGAGCACGGGTATAGTGCAGAGCACGGTGTATAGTGTAGAGTACGGTGTAGTGTAGAGCACGGGTATAGTGTAGAGCATGGTGTATAGTGTAGAATACGGTGTAGTGTAGAGCACGGTGTATAGTGTAGAGCACGGTGTATAGTGTAGAGCACTGTGTATAGTGTAGAGTATGGCGTATGGTGCAGAGCACGGGGTATAGTGTAGAATATGGTGTATAGTGCAGAGCACGGGGTATAGTGTAGAGCACTGTGTATAGTGTAGAGTACGGTGTAGTGTAGAGCACGGGTATAGTGCAGAGCACGGTGTATAGTGTAGAGTACGGTGTAGTGTAGAGCACGGGTATAGTGTAGAGCACGGTGTATAGTGTAGAATACGGTGTAGTGTAGAGCACGGTGTATAGTGTAGAGCACGGTGTATAGTGTAGAGTACGGTGTAGTGTAGAGCACGGGTATAGTGTAGAGCACGGTGTATAGTGTAGAATACGGTGTAGTGTAGAGCACGGTGTATAGTGTAGAGCACGGTGTATAGTGTAGAGCACTGTGTATAGTGTAGAGTACGGCGTATGGTGCAGAGCACGGGGTATAGTGTAGAATATGGTGTATAGTGCAGAGCACGGGGTATAGTGTAGAGCACTGTGTATAGTGTAGAGTAAGGTGTAGTGTAGAGCACGGGTATAGTGCAGAGCACGGTGTATAGTGTAGAGTACGGTGTAGTGTAGAGCACGGGTATAGTGTAGAGCACGGTGTATAGTGTAGAATACGGTGTAGTGTAGAGCACGGTGTATAGTGTAGAGTAAGGTGTAGTGTAGAGCACGGGTTTAAAGTGCAGAGCACGGTGTATAGTGTAGAGCACGGGTAAAGTGCAGAGCACGGTGTATAGTGTAGAGCACGGTGTATAGTGTAGAATACAGTGTAGTGTAGAGCACGGTGTATAGTGTAGAGTACGGTGTAGTGTAGAGCACGGTGTATAGTGTAGAGCACGGTGTAGTGTAGAGCACGGTGTATAGTGTAGAGTACGGTGTAGTGTAGAGCACAGGTAAAGTGCAGAGCACGGTGTAGAGCACGGTGTATAGAGCAGAGTACGGCGTACGGTGTAGAGCACGGTGTAAAGTGTAGAGCACGGTGTATAGTGTAGAGCACTGTGTATAGTGTAGAGTATGGTGTATAGTGTAGAGTACAGTGTATAGTGTAGAGCATGGTGTATAGTGTAGAGTACGGTGTATAGTGTAGAGCATGGTGTATAGTGTAGAGAATGGTGTATAGTGTAGAGCACGGTGTATAGTGTAGAGTATGGTGTAGTGTAGAGCACGGTGTGTATAGTGTAGAGTACGGTTTAGTGTATGGTGTAGAGCACAGTGTAGTGTATAGTGTAGAGCACGGTGTATAGTGTAGAGTACGGTGTATAGTGTAGAGCACGGGTATAGTGTAGAGTACGGTGTATGGTGCAGAGTACGGTGTAGTGTATAGTATAGAGCATGGTGTATAGTGTAGAGTACGGTGTAGTGTATGGTGTAGAGCACGGTGTATAGTGTAGAGTACGGTGTAGTGTATAGTGTAGAGCATGGGGTATAGCGTAGAGCACGGTGTATAGTGTAGAGCATGGTGTATAGTGTAGAGTACGGTATAGTGTAGAGCATGGTGTATAGTGTAGAGCACAGTGTATAGTGTAGGGTACGGTGTAGTGTATAGTGTATGGTGCAGAGCATGGTGTATAGTGTAGAGTACGGTGTATTGCACAGTGTATGGTGCAGAGCACGGTGTATAGTGCAGAGCACGGTGTAGAGTACGGTGTAGTGTATAGTGTATGGTGCAGAGCACGGTGTATAGTGTAGAGTACGGTGTAGTGTATAGTGTAGAGCATGGGGTATAGCGTAGAGTACGGCGTATGGTGTAGAGTACGGTGTAGTGTATGGTGTAGAGCACGGTGTATGGTGTAGTGTATAGTGTAGAGCATGGAGTATAGTGTAGAGTACGGGGTATAGTGTAGAGTATGGCGTATGGTGTAGAGTATGGTGTAGTGTATGGTGTAGAGCACGGTGTACAGCAGGGGTCTCAAACACGCGGGCCGCATGCGGCCCCTGAGACAGGCATCTGCGGCCCGCGGTGCACCACATGTCAGGGGGTCCGCGGGGGAGGGGGCGCGGGGGTGTCAGATAATGCTCACCCCCCTGGCGTGTCTCTGCAGCCCTCCCCCGCTTCTCCCACGATCTCAGGCACCTTCCTTCAGCGGTCACGTGGTACCACTCATTAAAGTCATGTATATGCGCATATTCATGACTTTAATGAGCGGTACCACGTGACCGCTGAAGGAAGAATAGCTGCCGGAGACGGCGGGAGAAGCAGGGGGGGCTGCAGAGACGCGGCAGGAGGATGTGAGTATATGCGATATTCACCTGTCCCCGGTCCACCGCTGCGCGTCGCTCTCTCCTCTGCGTCCTCTGGCTGTAATGTTCAGGTCAGAGGGCGCGATGACGTAGTTAGTGCGCCGCAGCCTCTGACTGAACAGTCACTGACAAAGGAGCTGGACGATGGAGCGGCGCGCAGCGGTGGACCGGGGACAGGTGAATATCGCAGGTGCCGGGGCCCTGAGCTAGCGGTGACACCGGCATCTGTCCCCCATAGCGCGCTGGTGTCCCCGCCTGCTCAGGACACCGACACCTGGCTCCCAGCAACAAGTGGTGAGTGTCATTTTTTTTTTCTTATTTGCAGCAGCATATGAGGCATAAAATCTATGGAGTATCTTATGGGGGAATAAAATATATGGAGCATCTTATGGGGGCATAAAATATATGGAGCATCTTATGGGGAATAAAATATATGGAGCATCTTATGGGGGCATAAAATATATGGAGCATCTTATGGGGAATAAAATATATGGAGCATCTTATGGGGGCATAAAATATATGGAGCATCTTATGGGGCATAAAATCTATGGAGCATCTTATGGGGAATAAAATATATGGAGTATCTTATGGGGAATAAAATCTATGGAGCTTCTTATGGGGAATAAAATATATGGAGCATCTTATGGGGGAATAAAATATATGGAGCATCTTATGGGGAATAAAATATATGGAGCATCTTATGGGGAATAAAATATATGGAGCATCTTATGGGGCATAAAATATATGGAGCATCTTATGGGGCATAAAATCTATGGAGCATCTTATGGGGAATAAAATATATGGAGCATCTTATGGGGGAATAAAATATATGGAGCATCTTATGGGGGAATAAAATATATGGAGCATCTTATGGGGCATAAAATCTATGGAGCATCTTATGGGGAATAAAATATATGGAGCATCTTATGGGGGCATAAAATTTATGGAGCATCTTATAGGGGCATAAAATATATGGAGCATCTTATGGGGCATAAAATATATGGAGCATCTTATGGGGGCATAAAATATATGGAGCATCTTATGGGGGCATAATTATGGAGCATCTTATGGGGGCATAAAATATATGGAGCATCTTATGGGGGCAATAAAAATGGAGCATCTTATGGGGGATAAATTTATGGAGCATCTTATGGGGGCATAAAATATTATGGAGCATCTTATGGGGCATAAAATATATGGAGCATCTTATGGAGGCATAAAATATATGGAGCATCTTATGGGGGCATAAAATTATGGAGCATCTTATGGGGGATAAAATATTATGGAGCATCTTATGGGGCATAAAATATATGGAGCATCTTATGGGGGCATAAATATATGGAGCATCTTATGGGGGCTATAAATATATGGAGCATCTTATGGGGGAATAAATTATGGAGCATCTTATGGGGCATAAAATATATGGAGCATCTTATGGGGCATAAAATATATGGAGCATCTTATGGGGCATAAAATATATGGAGCATCTTATGGGGCATATAAATTATTGGAGCATCTTATGGGGGCATAAAAATATATGGAGCATCTTATGGGGCATAAAATATATGGAGCATCTTATGGGGGCATAAAATATTATGGAGCATCTTATGGGGGCATAAAAATATATGGAGCATCTTATGGGGGATAAAATATATGGAGCATCTTATGGGGCATAAAAAATATATGGAGCATCTTATGGGGGCATAAAATCTATATGGAGCATTCTTATGGGGGCATAATCTATGGAGCATCTTATGGGGCATAAAAATATATGGAGCATCTTATGGGGGCATAAAATCTATGGAGCATCTTATGGGGAATAAAATCTATTGGAGCATCTTATGGGGCATAAAATATATGGAGCATCTTATGGGGGATAAAATATATGGAGCATCTTATGGGGGCATAAAATATATGGAGCATCTTATGGGGCATAAAATATATGGAGCATCTTATGGGGCATAAAATATATGGAGCATCTTATGGGGGCATAAAATATATGGAGCATCTTATGGGGGCATAAAATATATGGAGCATCTTATGGGCATAAAATCTATGGAGCATCTTATGGGGATAAATATTATGGAGCATCTTATGGGGCATAAATCTATGGAGCATTTTATGGGGAATAAAATATATGGAGCATCTTATGGGGCATAATAATATATGGAGCATCTTATGGGGGCATAAAATATATGGAGCATCTTATGGGGCATAAATTATGGAGCATCTTATGGGGCATAAAATATGGAGCATCTTATGGGGAATAAATATATGGAGCATCTTATGGGGCATAAAATATATGGAGCATCTTATGGGGCATAAAATATATGGAGCATCTTATGGGGCATAAAATATATGGAGCATCTTATGGGGGCATAAAATATATGGAGCATCTTATGGGGGCATAAAATATATGGAGCATCTTATGGGGGATAAAATATATGGAGCATCTTATGGGGGCATAAAATATATGGAGCATCTTATGGGGGCATAAAATATATGGAGCATCTTATGGGGCATAAAATAAATGGAGCATCTTATGGGGGCATAAAATATATGGAGCATCTTATGGGGGCATAATCTATGGAGCATCTTATGGGGGCATAAAAATTATGGAGCATCTTATGGGGGCATAAAACATGGAGCATCTTATGGGGGCATAATCTATGGAGCATCTTATGGGGCATAAAATATATGGAGCATCTTATGGGGGCATAAAATATATGGAGCATCTTATGGGGGAATAAAATATATGGAGCATCTTATGGGGCATAAAATATATGGAGCATCTTATGGGGGCATAAAATATATGGAGCATCTTATGGGGGCATAATCTATGGAGCATCTTATGGGGGCATAAAATCTATGGAGCATCTTATGGGGCATAATCTATGGAGCATCTTATGGGGGCATAATCTATGGAGCATCTTATGGGGGCATAATCTATGGAGCATTTTATGGGGGCATAAAATATATGGAGCATCTTATGGGCATAATATATATGGAGCATCTTATGGGGGCATAAAATATATGGAGCATCTTATGGGGGCATAAAATATATGGAGCATCTTATGGGGGAATAAAATATATGGAGCATCTTATGGGGGCATAAAATATATGGAGCATCTTATGGGGGCATAAAATATATGGAGCATCTTATGGGGGCATAATCTATGGAGCATCTTATGGGGGCATAAAATATATGGAGCATCTTATGGGGGCATAAAACATGGAGCATCTTATGGGGGCATAAAATATATGGAGCATCTTATGGGGGCATAAAATATATGGAGCATCTTATGGGGCATAAAATAAATGGAGCATCTTATGGGGGCATAAAATAAATGGAGCATCTTATGGGGGCATAAAATATATGGAGCATCTTATGGGGGCATAATCTATGGAGCATCTTATGGGGGCATAAAATATATGGAGCATCTTATGGGGGCATAAAACATGGAGCATCTTATAGGGGCATAATCTATGGAGCATCTTATGGGGGCATAAAATATATGGAGCATCTTATGGGGCATAAAATATATGGAGTATCTTATGGGGGCATAAAATATATGGAGCATCTTATGGGGGCATAAAGTATATGGAGCATCTTATGGGGGCATAAAATATATGGAGCATCTTATGGGGGCATAAAACATGGAGCATCTTATGGGGGCATAATCTATGGAGCATCTTATGGGGGCATAAAATATATGGAGCATCTTATGGGGCATAAAATAAATGGAGCATCTTATGGGGCATAAAATATATGGAGCATCTTATGGGGCATAATCTATGGAGCATCTTATGGGGGCATAAAATATATGGAGCATCTTATGGGGGCATGTGATGACATCTACTACATTTAGCAGCCTGTGCATAGCTGAACTTCCCTTCCCCCTCCCATTGAGGCTCAGTGTAATCTGAAGCTCCCAGTGCTGGAGTTTTCCCGCCTCACCGTAGGGGGTCTTTATTGTCTTCACATGTGCTTTCCTTTCATGGCAGCCATTATGAGGATTCATTCTTTTGGCTTATAACACGGTGGGAAGTTGCGTCAGAAACACGAAAGTCACTGTTTTGAACCATGCGCTGACAGGCATCGTTCCCGTGGTACTGGTGAACCCTTAACTCCAACAGAACCCGAGAAATGGAATTCTCGGATCCCCCATGAACTATTTCATCCAAGTTTGGGCTCATTGGAACCGTCATTTTAAAGTAAGCTCATTGATAGGTCTGCCACTCTTCTGCGAGGTTCTCAGGATGAAATATGCTCCCGATAATCTTCCAGAGCTTAAACCATGACTTTTAGCCTGGGGAGGTGGCCAGAAAAACCATCCCCTTTTGTGAGGTCAGCAGCCCACAGGTATAAGTCTTGTGGTGAGCCCCCCTTGGTCAGTCCATGCTGTGATGTCCTGACTAAGAGATCTGCAAATGAACTATGACGTGTGGCTCCTCCCCCAGCCTGGCTTGCCTGTAAATGATATAACTACCATGTGAGTGATTTTCATCTTTAATCCTATTTATTTTCTAACTGCCTTGTACATAACTATATTGCCTCAGCTTGTTACATCTTTTTATATTGTATAAGCACTGCCTGTTTTTAAGGAATAAACCTATAAAATTATTAGTTTGATTCTCCTGCTCTATAAACGAATTTGCACGTGCCTGAAGTACTACGCTACTGTTTTGGGGTTGCTACGGACTCTCTTGATAAATTGTTCCAAGTAAATCGTAGCTGGTGGCAGCTTAAAAGAAGGGGTGTAAAGTGTTGACCTATGGGGTGGCGTTGGCAGTGACGGAGCGGGTTTTATAAGTGTATTGCCTGGCTGCGGCCCGGAGTAATTATAATTCCCTCACTGCAGCGTGCCCAATAGCCAGCACACATCCAAGTTACCCGTCTTGCGACTAATTATCCTAGGTGCAGTTCCCTGACTGACCTGAGGGTAAGGGGGGCGCCAGAGAGCGGCAAGTTCCTAAGTGGACGTGGGATAATTATAAATCCCTGCAGTTCACTGGGTTGGACGGCAGCAGCCGTCGTGTGTGTGCGCGTTTTCGTCACATTTGCGGCACGGAGGGATCACAAGCCGTGATACCCCGGGCTACTGTGTGGCGGACCGTGTGCCCGTTTCATCACATGTGGTGGCAGAGCGGTGGGATTATAGAGCATTAGTGATCTGGTTTGAGCAATCATTCCATTCACTAAAAAACTTGCACGGTTCTTCAGGGACCCTGCAACTAAAGTTTTGGAGAACAGACTCAGTGTTTATTAGTCCTGAGACAATTGTGTGTACTTGCGGTTACCACTCCCTTCTCTTTGTTTTTCTATCCTATCTTTTATTTGGCAAACATGGCTACAAGAAGAGCAAGTTGGTTCGAAAAGCAGAACAGGGACACTCTTGTGGGAATCTGCGTGTACCACGGCCTTGAACACAAGAACCAAACCAAAGCCCGACTGGTCCAGGCCCTGAAGGAACTGGAAGAGCATCAGAGTGTGGCGGGCACAGGAGCCGGCCCAAGCCAAGGTGGTGCCGCAGGAGCAGAGGCCCAACCCCTGACTGCTTACACCCAGGGCGGGCTGGACCCTTACTTGCAGGCGGCCCTGGAGGGACTCACCGCTGACAACCGGGAAGAACGCCTGAGGCTGATCCAGCAAGCTCAAGAGAGAGCCGACCAGCGAGAGGCCAAACAGCGAGAGGCTGAGAGAGCCGAGCGGGAGGCTGAGAGAGCCGAGCGGGAAGCTCAGAGAGCCCATGAACTGGAGCTGCTCAGACAAGGGGCAACGCCCTCCAAAGCCCTGAGCGGTACACCCAGCAGCTCTCAGAGTCCGAAGCCCCGGCCGGAGCACTTTCCCGTGATGGAAAAGGACGGAGACTTGGACACTTTTCTGCAGGCCTTTGAGAAAGTCTGCAGACAGTACCGGCTGCCTGCCGACCAATGGGCCAGGTACTTGACCCCCGGGCTAAAGGGCAAAGCTTTGGAGGCGTTCGCTTCCCTCACGTCAGATCAAGACAGTGACTATGAGGCCATCAAGCAGGCCCTGATTGCCAAGTACCAGCTAACCCCTGAGGTATACCGAAAGAAGTTCCGGAACCTCCAACGTGGCCCACACGACAGTTATAGCGATGTGGTGCAAGGACTCAGGAACCACTTTGACCAGTGGATCCATGGACTGTCAGTTGACACCTTTGAGGAGCTGAGAGACCTGATGATCAAAGACCAGTTCCTGCATCTGTGCCCAGCTGAGGTCCGACAGTTCATCCTGGACCGAGAACCGGAGGACGCGGTCACAACAGCACGGATCGCCGACAGCTATGAGGCCAACCGGAAACCCGAGGTGCGGAAGCCCGTCGCCGTCCGCTGGGGAGGGGGTAAGCCTGCAACCAACCCCAGTGCCCCTGCCAGTCGTCCCTCTGGAGGCACTATCCCCTTTGCCAGCGCCAGGCCTACATCAGACCCCCGCCAGTGTTTCTCCTGTAAAAGGACTGGACACATCAGCGCCACCTGTCCGGAGAGGCAGAAGAACCCCCCAGCCAAGGCCTCCGGGCCCAACGCCTCTGTTCTTTTGGTGGGTGGTGTGGTGGGAGGGTTGATGACAACGTGCAGCCCGTCCGCGTGGGGGCCCGTCTTGCTACAGGCCTCAAGGACACCGGGGCTGAACGAACCCTCATCCGACCCGAACTGGCGGCCAATGAAGAGTTGATTCCGGGGAAAACCTTAACTGTCACAGGGATTGGGGGCGTCCACTACCCCCTTGCCGATAGCCCGAGTTTTCATTGACTGGGGTGCCGGGAGCGGGGTGAAGGAAGTGGGGGTGTCCGAAAACCTGCCCACTGATGTTTTATTGGGGACTGATCTGGGGAGGATGGTCGCGTACTATGTCCCTGACACCCCTCCCCAATCTGATAATAAGGTTAACGTTAACCATGATGTTGATGATGATGGGAACCTGATTGTGTTACCTGCCAATGCTTTGCAAAGTGATTATGCAACTGATAACCTTTCTTTCCCTAGGAATGCTGTTGATAGTGATGTATCTGTGCCATCTGAACCTGTTAACCCTTTCTCTGAAGTGGTAGATGTGTCCACAGGTACAGGAGCGTTCAGCCACATCGCTCTGCGGAGTGAGACGGCTGAGGAACCCCTAGCAGGAGCAAACGACAGTGCTCAAGGAAATGGGGAGGTGCATGGGAACCGTGAGGAAGGTGACGCCATGACACTGACCAGTGCCACCGAGGAAGGTAACTGGCCCATAAGTAGCACTGCTCCTGAAGTGTTGGGGGTGGATGGGGAGGTAGAGCCCATAGCAGCGCAGGCTGATGGGTCTGTAGAAACCCCCGGGGAGACTGCATATGTAGCTGCTGTCACCCGCAGTCAGAGTGCCCGGATCGCAGGTAGCGCCCTGCCATCTGGACCCTCCTCCGCTACAGGAGAGACTGAACCAGAGGTGGACCCAGAGCCGGTCCCAGAGGGTCCCAGTGAGGAAGGAACCCTGACGTCACTTCTGGCTGCCTCCAGCCAGGAGTTCCAGGCCGCTCTGCACTCAGATGCGAGCCTGGAGAACTTGAGGCACCTCGCCGAGACGCCCACCTCCGTGACTGATAAGGAGAGGGTGTTCTGGGAACGAGGAAGGCTGTACCGGGAGACAGTACCCGGAGATTCCAAAAAGGAGTGGTTGAGGGAAAAACAGCTGGTCGTCCCGCACCAGTTCCGAGGTGAGTTGTTGCGGATTGCCCATGAGATTCCACTCGCTGGACACTTGGGGATCAGCAAAACTAAGGCACGGCTGTCTCAACACTTCTATTGGCCCAAGATGGGGACAGATGTGACTAACTACTGCCGCTCCTGTATCACCTGTCAAAGAGTGGGGAAGGTGGGGCCTGCTCTTAAGGCTCCCCTGATCCCGTTGCCAGTGATAGAGGAGCCTTTCCAGAGGATCGCGGTGGACATTGTGGGCCCGCTGGCCGTCCCCAGCCGCTCTGGAAAGCAATACATCCTTACTGTGGTAGACTACGCTACCCGGAGGCAGTAGCTCTGTCCTCAACTAAGGCAGATAAGGTGGCAGATGCACTGGTGACCATCTTTTCACGGGTAGGATTTCCCAGGGAGATGCTTACCGATCGAGGGACCCAATTTATGTCTCGCCTAATGAAGGCTCTATGCAGCAAAATGCAGGTGACGCGTATGGTATCGAGTGCGTATCACCCACAGACCAATGGTTTGTGTGAACGCTTTAACGGTACCCTCAAACAGATGCTCCGCATGCTGGTTGAGACCCAGGGACGCGATTGGGAGCGGTACCTCCCACACCTGCTGTTTGCCTACAGAGAAGTCCCGCAGGCCTCGACGGGGTTCTCCCCCTTTGAGCTCCTGTATGGCAGGCGAGTCCGGGGACCCCTTGGGTTGATAAGAGAATCCTGGGAAGATGAGCCAAACCCCACAGAAGTGTCCATTGTGGATTATGTCATGCGCTTCCGCGACAAGATGCAGACCTTGACGCAGTTGGTGCATGACAACATGACGCAGGCTCAGGCTGACCAGAAGCACTGGTACGACCAGAACGCCCGGGAGCGGACCTACCAGGTGGGTCAAAAGGTGTGGGTGCTGGTCCCTGTACCAAAGGATAAGCTTCAGGCAGCCTGGGAAGGCCCGTACGTCGTGCACCAACGGCTCAACCCAGTCACCTACGTGGTCACGCTTGACCACACTCGGGGTAGGCGCAAGGCCTTTCACGTCAACATGATGAAGGCCCATCACGAACGTGAAGCCTGCGTCCTACCGGTCTGCAACCTGCCCGAGGACTGGGAGGAGGATCCCCTCCTGGACATGCTGGCCCAAGCCAAGGCCAATGGGTCCATTGAGGACATGGAGGTAAATGCCTCGCTAACCGCCTCCCAGCGGTTGCAGTTGCTGACCACTCTGGAATCCTTTCGGGCTGTGTTCACTAACCAACCCGGAAGGACCAAGTTGGCAGTCCACGAGGTGGACACCGGGAATCATGCCCCGTTACGGCGGACACCTTATCGGATCTCTGAGGAAGTGCAGCAGATTATGCGCCAGGAGATCCAGGAGATGTTGCAGCTGGGGGTGATCCGACCGTCCAAAAGCTCGTGGGCCTCACCTGTAGTGCTCGTGCCAAAAAAGGATCGGACCACCCGGTTCTGCGTGGACTACAGGGGGCTCAACGCCATCACTACCTCTGATGCGCACCCAATGCCACACATCGAGGATCTGCTGGAGCGGTTGGCGAATGCCAAGTACATATCCATCATGGATTTAAGCCGGGGATACTGGCAGATTCCCCTGAGCCCTGAGGCGCAGGAGAAATCCGCCTTTATCACCCCTTTTGGACAGTACGAGTCCACGGTCATGCCTTTCGGCATGAAGAATGCCCCTGCCACTTTTCAGCGGATGATCAACCACCTGCTTCAGGGACTGGAGGAGTACGCTGTGGCGTACCTGGACGACATTGCCATCTTCAGTTCCACCTGGGAGGAACACCTTCAGCATCTCCAGGAGGTGCTCAAGCGTATTCGCCAGGCAGGTCTGACCATCAAGTCGGGAAAATGCCAGATGGGCATGAGGGAGGTCCACTACCTGGGGCACCGGGTAGGCGGGGGTTCCATGAGGCCAGAGCCCGAGAAAGTGGACGCGATCGTGTCCTGGCCCACCCCAGGACCAAAAAGCAGGTGAAGTCCTTCCTGGGCACTGCAGGGTACTATAGGCGTTTCGTACCGAACTATAGCGCCATTGCAAAACCCTTGACGGACCTCACCAAGGGCGGTCTACCCCAAACAGTCAGCTGGACAGATGGCTGTGAGGCGGCATTCCGAGCTTTGAAAACAGCCCTGTGCAGCTCTCCAGTGTTGAAAGCCGTCGACAGCAGTCGGTCATTCCTGGTACAGACTGACGCCAGCGAATTTGGCCTCGGTGCTGTACTCAGCCAGGTTGATTCGGGGAACCAGGAGCACCCCGTGTTGTACCTGAGCCGGAAACTTCTGCCGAGGGAAGTGGCATACTCCACCATCGAGAAGGAGTGTATGGCAATGGCCTGGGCGCTGCAACGTTTGCAGCCCTACCTGTACGGGCGCACCTTCAAGGTGGTCACCGACCACAACCCTCTGAGCTGGCTGCACACAGTGTCCGGAACCAATGGTAGGTTGCTACGCTGGAGCCTTGCCCTACAGCAGTATGATTTTGCCGTACAACACAAGAAAGGCAGCGATCATGGGAATGCTGATGGGTTGTCACGACGTGGCGAACCCGCTGAGGTGCGCATGGCGGATTACCGAGAGGTCATGCCTCCGTAGCGCCCTCTAAGGGGGGGAGGTGTGATGACATCTACTACATTTAGTAGCCTGTGCATAGCTGCGCTTCCCTTCCCCCTCCCATTGAGGCTCAGTGTAATCTGAAGCTCCCAGTGCTGGAGTTTTCCCGCCTCACCGTAGGGGGTCTCCATTGTCTTCACATGTGCTTTCCTTTCATGGCAGCCATTATGAGGATTCATTCTTTTGGCTTATAACACGGTGGGAAGTTGCGTCAGAAACACGAAAGTCACTGTTTTGAACCATGCGCTGACAGGCATCGTTCCCGTGGTACTGGTGAACCCGTAACTCCAACAGAACCCGAGAAATGGAATTCTCGGATCCCCCATGAACTATTTCATCCAAGTTTGGGCTCATTGGAACCGTCATTTTAAAGTAAGCTCATTGATAGGTCTGCCACTCTTCTGCGAGGTTCTCAGGATGAAATATGCTCCCGATAATCTTCCAGAGCTTAAACCATGACTTTTAGCCTGGGGAGGTGGCCAGAAAAACCATCCCCTTTTGTGAGGTCAGCAGCCCACAGGTATAAGTCTTGTGGTGAGCCCCCTTGGTCAGTCCATGCTGTGATGTCCTGACTAAGAGATCTGCAAATGAACTATGACGTGTGGCTCCTCCCCCAGCCTGGCTTGCCTGTAAATGATATAACTACCATGTGAGTGATTTTCATCTTTAATCCTATTTTATTTTCTAACTGCCTTGTACATAACTATATTGCCTCAGCTTGTTACATCTTTTTATATTGTATAAGCACTGCCTGTTTTTAAGGAATAAACCTATAAAATTATTAGTTTGATTCTCCTGCTCTATAAACGAATTTGCACGTGCCTGAAGTACTACGCTACTGTTTTGGGGTTGCTACGGACCCTCTTGATAAATTGTTCCAAGTAAATTGTAGCTGGTGGCAGCTTAAAAGAAGGGGTGTAAAGTGTTGACCTATGGGGTGGCGTTGGCAGTGACGGAGCGGGTTTTATAAGTGTATTGCCTGGCCGCGGCCCGGAGTAATTATAATTCCCTCACTGCAGCGTGCCCAATAGCCAGCACACATCCAAGTTACCCGTCTGGCGACTAATTATCCTAGGTGCAGTTCCCTGACTGACCTGAGGGTAAGGGGGGCGCCAGAGAGCGGCAAGTTCCTAAGTGGACGTGGGATAATTATAAATCCCTGCAGTTCACTGGGTTGGACGGCAGCAGCCGTTGTGTGTGTGCGCGTTTTCGTCACATTTGCGGCACGGAGGGATCACAAGCCGTGATACCCCGGGCTACTGTGTGGCGGACCGTGTGCCCGTTTCATCACAGGGCATAAAACATGGAGCATCTTATGGGGGCATAATCTATGGAGCATCTTATGGGGGCATAAAATATATGGAGCATCTTATGGGGCATAAAATATATGGAGCATCTTATGGGAGCATAAAATATATGGAGCATCTTATGGGGGCATAAAATATATGGAGCATCTTATGGGGCATAAAATAAATGGAGCATCTTATGGGGGCATAAAATATATGGAGCATCTTATGGGGGCATACTCTATGGAGCATCTTATGGAGGCATAAAATATATGGAGCATCTTATGGGGGCATAATCTATGGAGCATCTTATGGGGGCATAAAATATATGGAGCATCTTATGGGGCATAAAATATATGGAGCATCTTATGGGAGCATAAAATATATGGAGCATCTTATGGGGGCATAAAATATATGGAGCATCTTATGGGGCATAAAATAAATGGAGCATCTTATGGAGGCATAAAATATATGGAGCATCTTATGGGGGCATAATCTATGGAGCATCTTATGGGGGCATAAAATATATAAAGCATCTTATGGGGGCATAAAATATATGGAGCATCTTATGGGGCATAATCTATGGAGCATCTTATGGGGGCATAATCTATGGAGCATCTTATGGGGGCATAAAAATATAAAGCATCTTATGGGGGCATAAAATATATGGAGCATCTTATGGGGGCATAAAATATATGGAGCATCTTATGGGGGCATAATCTATGGAGCATCTTATGGGGGCATAAAATATATAAAGCATCTTATGGGGGAATAAAATATATGGAGCATCTTATGGGGACATAATCTATGGAGCATCTTATGGGGGCATAAAATATATGGAGCATCTTATGGAGGCATAATCTATGGAGCATCTTATGGGGGCATAAAATATATGGAGCATCTTATGGGGGCATAAAATATATGGAGCATCTTATGGGGGAATAAAATATATGGAGCATCTTATGGGGCATAAAATATATGGAGCATCTTATGGGGGCATAAAATATATGGAGCATCTTATGGGGGCATAAAATATATGGAGCATCTTATGGGGGAATAAAATATATGGAGCATCTTATGGGGCATGAAATATATGGAGCATCTTATGGGGGAATAAAATAAATAGAGCATCTTATGGGGCATAAAATATATGTAGCATCTTATGGGGCATAAAATATATGGAGCATCTTATGGGGCATAAAATATATGGAGCATCTTATGGGGCATAAAATAAATGGAGCATCTTATGGGGCATAAAATATATGGAGCATCTTATGGGGGCATAAAATATATGAAGCATCTTATGGAGGCATAATCTATGGAGCATCTTATGGGGCATAAAATATATGGAGCATCTTATGGGGGCATAAAATATATGGAGCATCTTATGGGGGAATAAAATATATGGAGCATCTTATGGGGCATAAAATATATGGAGCATCTTATGGGGGCATAAAATATATGGAGCATCTTATGGGGGCATAAAATATATGGAGCATCTTATGGGGAATAAAATATATGGAGCATCTTATGGGGCATAAAATATATGGAGCATCTTATGGGGGAATAAAATATATGGAGCATCTTATGGGGGCATAAAATATATGGAGCATCTTATGGGGCATAAAATAAATGGAGCATCTTATGGGGCATAAAATATATGGAGCATCTTATGGGGCATAATATATATGGAGCATCTTATGGGGGCATAAAATCTATGGAGCATCTTATGGGGCATAATATATATGGAGCATCTTATGGGGGCATAAAATATATGGAGCATCTTATGGGGGCATAAAATATATGGAGCATCTTATGGGGCATAAAATATATGGATCATCTTATGGGGCATAATATATATGGAGCATCTTATGGGGCATGAAATATATGGAGCATCTTATGGGGGAATAAAATATATGGAGCATCTTATGGGGCATAAAATATATGGAGCATCTTATGGGGCATAAAATATATGGAGCATCTTATGGGGCATAAAATATATGGAGCATCTTATGGGGCATAAAATAAATGGAGCATCTTATGGGGCATAAAATATATGGAGCATCTTATGGGGGTATAAAATATATGGAGCATCTTACTAATGGGGCATAAAATATATGGAGCATCTTATGGGGCATAAAATATATGGAGCATCTTATGGGGGCATAATCTATGGAGCATCTTATGGGGCATAAAATATATGGAGCATCTTATGGGGGCATAAAATATATGGAGCATCTTATGGGGGAATAAAATATATGGAGCATCTTATGGGGCATAAAATATATGGAGCATCTTATGGGGGCATAAAATATATGGAGCATCTTATGGGGGCATAATCTATGGAGCATCTTATGGGGGCATAAAATCTATGGAGCATCTTATGGGGCATAATATATATGGAGCATCTTATGGGGGCATAAAATATATGGAGCATCTTATGGGGGCATAAAATATATGGAGCATCTTATGGGGCATAAAATATATGGAGCATCTTATGGGGCATAAAATAAATGGAGCATCTTATGGGGGCATAAAATATATGGAGCATCTTATGGGGGCATAATCTATGGAGCATCTTATGGGGGCATAAAATATATGGAGCATCTTATGGGGGCATAATCTATGGAGCATCTTATGGGGGCATAAAATATATGGAGCATCTTATGGGGGCATAATCTATGGAGCATCTTATGGGGGCATAAAATATATGGAGCATCTTATGGGGGAATAAAATATATGGAGCATCATATGGGGGCATAAAATATATGGAGCATCTTATGGGGCATAAAATATATGGAGCATCTTATGGGGCATAAAATATATGGAGTATCTTATGGAGGCATAAAATATATGGAGCATCTTATGGGCATAAAACATGGAGCATCTTATGGGGGCATAATCTGTGGAGCACCTTATGGGGGCATAAAATATATGGAGCATCTTATGGGGGCATAAAATATATGGAGTATCTTATGGGGCATAAAATATATGGAGTATCTTATGGGGCATAAAATATATGGAGTATCTTATGGGGCATAAAATATATGGAGCATCTTATGGGGGCATAATCTGTGGAGCATCTTATGGGGGCATAATATATATGGAGCATCTTATGGGGGCATAAAATATATGGAGCATCTTATGGGGCATAAAATATATGGAGTATCTTATGGGGCATAAAATATATGGAGTATCTTATGGGGCATAAAATATATGGAGTATCTTATGGGGCATAAAATATATGGAGCATCTTATGGGGCATAAAATATATGGAGTATCTTATGGAGGCATAAAATATATGGAGCATCTTATGGGGGCATAAAATATATGGAGCATCTTATGGGGCATAAAATATATGGAGTATCTTATGGGGCATAAAATATATGGAGCATCTTATGGGGCATAAAATATATGGAGTATCTTATGGAGGCATAAAATATATGGAGCATCTTATGGGGCATAAAACATGGAGCATCTTATGGGGGCATAATCTGTGGAGCATCTTATGGGGGCATAAAATATATGGAGCATCTTATGGGGCATAAAATATATGGAGTATCTTATGGGGCCATTATTAACCTTTGTGCCGCACTATATGGGGCATAATCTATGGAGCATCTTATGGGGCCATTATTAACCTTTGTGCAGCATTATATGGGGTGTATTTTGTATGGAGCATTATATGGGGCTCCTGATTCAATACGGATATTCAAAAACATTTAACCTACTGATGTCTCAATTAATTTTACTTTTATTGGAATCTCTTTTTATTTTTGAAAATTTAGTAGCTGCTGCATTTTCCACCCTAGGCTTATACGAGAGTGTATGGTGTAGAGTACGGGGCATGGTGTAGAGTACGGGGCATGGTGTAGAGTACGGAGCATGGTGTAGAGTACGGGGCATGGTGTAGAGTACGGGCATGGTGTAGAGTACGGGGCATGGTGTAGAGTACGGGGCATGGTGTAGAGTACGGGGCATGGTGTAGAGTACGGGGCATGGTGTAGAGTACGGGGCATGGTGTAGAGTACGGGGCATGGTGTAGAGTACGGGGTATAGTGTAGAGTACGGGGTATAGTGTAGAGCATGGTGTAGAGTACGGACATATATCCGGCCCGTCGGCCCCACCGACATTGAGTATTGGGATTTTTTTTTTTTTTTTTAAAGCCAGCCGGGCCTATTGGGGACTACTATGCTGCCTATTGGGGACATTTACCTGCCTATTAGGGACTCTCGCACCACACCAGTCTGAGATAAAAGCGGAGTTGCGCCAGTATGGACACTGGTGAGGCTGAAATGATATGGATTGGCAAGGCTGCAGTGATGGGCACTGATCAGGCTGAAGTGATGGGTGCTGATCAGGCTGCAGTGATGGGCGCTGATCAGGCTGCAGTGATGGGCGCTGTTCAGGCTGCAGTGATGGGCACTGATCAGGCTGAAGTGATGGGCGCTGATCAGGCTGCAGTGATGGGCGCTGATCAGGCTGCAGTGATGGGCGCTGATCTGGCTGCAGTGATGGGCGCTGATCTGGCTGCAGTGATGGGCGCTGATCAGGCTGAAGTGATGGGCGCTGTTCAGGCTGCAGTGATGGGCGCTGATCTGGCTGCAGTGATGGGCGCTGATCAGGCTGCAGTGATGAGCGCTGATCAGGCTGCAGTGATGGGCGCTGATCAGGCTGCAGTGATGGGCGCTGATCAGGCGGCAGTGATGGGCGCTGATCAGGCTGCAGTGATGGTCGCTGATCAGGCTGCAGTGATGGGCGCTGATCAGGCTGCAGTGATGGGCGCTGATCAGGCTGCAGTGATGGGCGCTGTTCAGGCTGCAGTGATGGGCGCTGTTCAGGCTGCAGTGATGGGCGCTGTTCAGGCTGCAGTGATGGTCGCTGATCAGGCTGCAGTGATGGGCGCTGTTCAGGCTGCAGTGATGGCGCTGTTCAGGCTGCAGTGATGGGCGCTGTTCAGGCTGCAGTGATGGGCGCTGATCAGGCTGCAGTGATGAGCGCTGATCAGGCTGCAGTGATGGGCGCTGATCAGGCTGCAGTGATGGGCGCTGATCAGGCTGCAGTGATGAGCGCTGATCAGGCTGCAGTGATGGGCGCTGATCAGGCTGCAGTGATGGTCGCTGATCTGGCTGCAGTGATGGGCGCTGATCAGGCTGCAGTGATGGGCACTGATCAGGCTGCAGTGATGGGCGCTGTTCAGGCTGCAGTGATGGGCGCTGATCAGGCTGCAGTGATGGGCGCTGATCAGGCTGCAGTGATGAGCGCTGATCAGGCTGCAGTGATGGGCGCTGATCAGGCTGCAGTGATGAGCGCTGATCAGGCTGCAGTGATGGGCGCTGATCAGGCTGCAGTGATGGTCACTGATCTGGCTGCAGTGATGGGCGCTGATCAGGCTGCAGTGATGGGCCTGATCAGGCTGCAGTGATGGGCGCTGTTAAGGCTGCAGTGATGGGCGCTGATCAGGCTGCAGTGATGGGCGCTGATCAGGCTGCAGTGATGAGCGCTGATCAGGCTGCAGTGATGGGCGCTGATCAGGCTGCAGTGATGGTCACTGATCTGGCTGCAGTGATGGGCGCTGATCAGGCTGCAGTGATGGGCGCTGATCAGGCTGCAATGATGGGCGCTGTTAAGGCTGCAGTGATGGGCGCTGATCAGGCTGCAGTGATGGGCGCTGATCAGGCTGCAGTGATGAGCGCTGATCAGGCTGCAGTGATGGGCGCTGATCAGGCTGCAGTGATGGTCACTGATCTGGCTGCAGTGATGGGCGCTGATCAGGCTGCAGTGATGGGCAGTGCAGGCTGAATGTCTCTGTGTGGGCAGTTTTATTGCTGGTATATTGTTTTTGTAGCGCTGTGTGTATATATATATATTGGTATTTTGCTAATAGCAATTTGGAATCACTAGGAAACAATGTTATCAAGAAAGAGAAAAAATTGCTTCACTTGTAACGACTAGCAGTGACAAATAAGGAATCGAACATTGACCATCTCATTAGCCAAAAGCAGGCGGCAGGCCCATCGTTCCCACTGAAATACCAGTAAGTTTGTTGATTTTAACTTTTTACTTGTTCTTTATTTTAAATATTGTATTTGTTCCTGTTTTGTTTTTTTTTGTTTTTTTACTTCAAAATAAGATCTGTGCAATGTGCATAGGAATTTGATCGTTTTTCTTTAAACTACCGTACAGTCCGGCCCTCCAATGGTCCGAGGGACATTGAACTTGGCCCCCTGTTTAAGAAGTTTGTTGACCCCTGGTGTAGAGCACGGGGTATAGTGTAGAGCACGGGGCATGGTGTAGAGCACGGGGTATAGTGTAGAGCACGGGGTATAGTGTAGAGCACGGGGCATGGTGTAGAGCACGGGGTATAGTGTAGAGCACGGGGCATGGTGTAGAGCACGGGGTATAGTGTAGAGCACGGGGTATGGTGTAGAGCACGGGGTATAGTGTAGAGCATGGGGTATAGTGTAGAGCACGGGGTATAGTGTAGAGCACGGGGTATGGTGTAGAGCACGGGGCATGGTGTAGAGCACGGGGTATAGTGTAGAGCACGGGGTATAGTGTAGAGCACGGGGTATAGTGTAGAGCACGGGGCATGGTGTAGAGCGTAGAGCACGGGGTATAGTGTAGAGCACGGGGTATAGTGTAGAGCACGGGGTATAGTGTAGAGCACGGGGTATAGTGTAGAGCACGGGGTATAGTGTAGAGCACGGGGTATAGTGTAGAGCATGGGGTATAGTGTAGAGCACGGGGTATAGTGTAGAGCACGGGGTATGGTGTAGAGCACGGTGTATGGTGTAGAGCACGGGTATAGTGTAGAGCACGGGGCATGGTATAGAGCACGGGGTATAGTGTAGAGCACGGGGTATGGTGTAGAGCACGGGCATGGTGTAGAGCACGGGGCATGGTGTAGAGCACAGGTATAGTGTAAGCAGGTAGTGTAGAGCACGGGGTATGTGTAGAGCACGGGGTATAGTGTAGAGCACGGTGTATAGTGTAGAGCACGGTGTATGGTGTAGAGCACGGGTATGTGTAAATTGTGGTGTAGAGCACGGTGTATAGTGTAGAATATGGTGTATGGTGTAGAGCACGGTGTATAGTGTAGAATATGGTGTATGGTGTAGAGCACGGTGTATAGTGCAGAGAAGGTGTATGGTGTAGAGCACGGTGTATGTGTAGAGCACGGGTATGGTGTAGAGCACGGTGATGGTGTAGAGCACGGGGTATGGTGTAGATAGGTGTATAGTGCAGAGCACGGGGTATGGTGTAGAATATGGGTTGTGTAGGCACGGGGTTAGAGCACGGGGTATAGTGTAGAACACGGTGTATGGTGTAGAGCACGGTGTATGGTGTAGAGCACGGTGTATGGTGTAGAGCACGGTGTATAGTGTAGAGCACGGGTATGGGTGTAGAGCACGGTGTATGGTGTAGAGCACGGTGTATGGTGTAGAGCACGGGGTAGGGTGTAGAGCACGGTAGGGTTGTGTAGAGCACGGTGTATGGTGTAGAGCACGGTGTATGGTGTAGAGCACGGTGTAGGGTGTAGAGTAAGCAGGGTAGGGTGTAGAGCACGGGTATGGTGTAGAGCAGGGTAGGTGTAGAGCACGGGATAGGTGTAGAGCACGGGTAGGGTGTAGAGCACTGGGGCATGGTTGTTAGGTAGCACGTGGTGTACAGTGCAGGGTACGGGGTAGTAAGCATGGGGTATAGTGTAGAGCATGTTACCAATAAACAATATATATATACAGAGCTACAAAAACAATATACCAGCAATAAAACTGCCCACACAGACATAAAAACTGCACTGCCCATCACTGCAGTCTGATCAGCGCCCATCACTGCAGCCTGATCAGCGACCATCACTGCAGCCTGAACAGCGCCCATCACTGCAGCCTGAACAGCGCCCATCACTGCAGCCTGATCAGCGCCCATCACTGCAGCCTGATCAGCGCCCATCACTGCAGCCTGATCAGCGCCCATCACTGCAGCCTGATCAGCGCCCATCACTGCAGCCTGATCAGCGACCATCACTTCAGCCTGATCAGCGCCCATCACTGCAGCCTGATCAGCGCCCATCACTGCAGCCTGATCAGCCCCATCACTGCAGCCTGATCAGCGCCCATCACTGCAGCCTGATCAGCGCCCATCACTGCAGCCTGATCAGCGCCCATCACTGCACCCTGATCAGCGCCCATCACTGCAGCCTGATCAGCGCCCATCATTGCAGCCTGATCAGCGCCCATCACTGCAGCCTTGCCAATCCATATCATTTCATCCTCATCAGTGCCCATACTGGTGCAACTCCACTTTTAGCTCAGGCTCAGACTGATGTGGTGTGAGAGTCACTAATAGGCAGGTAAATGTCCCCAACAGGCAGCATTGGTCCCCAACAGGCCGAGCCAGCGTTAAAAAAAAAAAAAATTAAAAAAAAAAATGCCAGTACTCACCTATGTCCCCCGCTGCTGTGAAGAGGCGCCTGCTCGACTCCGTCCTCTTCTGGCACAGGCTGTGCTGCATGTGGAAGGCCTTCCTCGCCGCATTGCAGTTCCGCCCGCGAATAAAGGGCCTGACGGGCCAGATAAATGTCCTCAGCGGGCCGTAGTTTGAGGACCCCTGGTGTATAGTGTAGAGTATGATATACTGTAATGTGTATGTACAGGACAATAGTTGTCGAGGTGGGATGAAGGATGATGATGGACACAGGGTTGGCTGATTGTTCTGGATGATGATGATGATGATGGACACAGGGTTGGCTGATTGTTCTGGATGATGATGATGATGGACACAGGGTTGGCTGATTGTGCTGGATGATGATGATGATGATGATGGACACAGGGTTGGCTGATTGTTCTGGATGATGGATGATGATGGACACAGGGTTGGCTGATTGTGCTGGATGATGATGGACACAGGGTTGGCTGATGTGCTGGATGATGATGATGATGGAGGACACAGGGTTGGCTGATGGTGCTGGATGATGATGATGGAGGACACAGGGTTGGCTGATTGTTCTGGATGATGATGATGATGGAAGACACAGGGTTGGCTGATTGTTCTGGATGATGGATGATGATGGACACAGGGTTGGCTGATTGTGCTGGATGATGATGATGGACACAGGGTTGGCTGATGTGCTGGATGATGATGATGATGGAGGACACAGGGTTGGCTGATTGTGCTGGATGATGATGATGATGATGGACACAGGGTTGGCTAATTGTGCTGGATGATGTTGATGATGGAGGACACAGGGTTGGCTGATTGTGATGGATGATGATAGAGGACACAGGGTTGGATGACTGTGCTGGATGATGGACACAGGGTTGGATGACTGTGATGGATGATGATGATGGACACAGGGTTGGCTGATGTGCTGGATGATGGATGATGATGATGGACACAGGGTTGGCTGATGTGCTGGATGATGATGATGGACACAGGGTTGGCTGATTGTGCTGGATGATGATGATGGAGGACACAGGGTTGGCTGATGTGCTGGATGATGATGATGGAGGACACGGTTGGCTGATTGTGCTGGATGATGGATGATGATGGAGGACACAGGGTTGGCTGATTGTGCTGGATGATGGAGGACACAGGGTTGGCTGATTGTGCTGGATGATGATGATGATGGAGGACACAGGGTTGGCTGATTGTTCTGGATGATGATGATGGACACAGGGTTGGCTGATGTGCTGGATGATGATGATGATGGAGGACTCAGGGTTGGCTGATGTGCTGGATGATGATGATGATGATGATGATGGAGGACACAGGATTGGATGATGTGCTGGATGATGATGGAGGACACAGGGTTGGCTGATTGTGCTGGATGATGGATGATGATGGAGGACACAGGGTTGGCTGATGTGCTGGATGATGATGATGATGATGGAGGACACAGGGTTGGATGATGTGCTGGATGATGATGGAGGACTCAGGGTTGGATGATGTGCTGGATGATGATGATGGAGGACACAGGGTTGGATGATGTGCTGGATGATGATGATGATGGAGGACACAGGGTTGGCTGATTGTGCTGGATGATGATGATGATGGAGGACACAGGGTTGGCTGATGTGCTGGATGATGATGATGATGATGGAGGACACAGGGTTGGATGATGTGCTGGATGATGATGATGATGGAGGACACAGGGTTGGCTGATTGTGCTGGATGATGATGATGATGGAGGACACAGGGTTGGCTGATGTGCTGGATGATGATGATGATGATGGAGGACACAGGTTGGCTGATTGTGCTGGATGATGATGATGATGGAGGACACAGGGTTGGCTGATTGTGCTGGATGATGGATGATGATGGAGGACACAGGGTTGGCTGATTGTGATGGATGATGATGGAGGACACAGGGTTGGCTGATTGTGCTGGATGATGGATGATGATGGAGGACACAGGGTTGGCTGATTGTGCTGGATGATGATGATGATGGAGGACACAGGGTTGGCTGATTGTGCTGGATGATGGATGATGATGGAGGACACAGGGTTGGCTGATTGTGCTGGATGATGGATGATGATGGAGGACACAGGGTTGGCTGATTGTGCTGGATGATGATGGAGGACACAGGGTTGGCTGATTGTGCTGGATGATGGATGATGATGGAGGACACAGGGTTGGCTGGTGTGCTGCATTGTACTGAACACTGGAGCCCTTGCTGATTGTCTCCGTCGCTTATGAACATGTTGCACATCCTGTGTGTCGCATGCTCTCCGGACACCCCATCCATTATGTCGCACGTGTCGCATGCTGTCACGACTTACCCTCGCATATCTGGAGGAGTAGGGGTCCTCGAACAGCGCCCAGATGCGCGGCTGCCACCTCCGCCAGCCGCCCGGAGCCCGCCCGTCCGGGGAGTCGCTGAGCGCCAGCCGCTTGGTGATGTCCAGCTCATCGTCACCGCAGTCCCCGCTGCCGTCCGCGTCGTCGCCGCCCAGGTCCGCGGGTCCTCCCCCGAAGCTGTCCAGGGCTTCCTCGGCGTCCCGGTGCTGGCGGTAGGTCATCCAGCAGCACGGCTCCACGTCCGTCTCGTCGATGCCCCAGAAGGCCAGCTCCTCCTCATAGAGCGGCCCGCACACGTCCGCCGGGCAGTGCAGCTTCCCGGTGCGGTAATAGTTCAGAATGTGCGCGAACACCGCGGGATGGCGGTCGAAGAAGAACTCGTCCACCCGCGGGTCGTAGTCGAAGTGGCTGTGGGCATCGGGCTCAGCCAGCCAAGCCAGCCGGGTCCCGGGCAAGGTGCGCAGGGTGCTGCGGTACGTCTGGTGCCGCGTCCCGCCAACGTTGATCACGATGCGCTCTGTGTCGTCCCCTTGGCCCATGTCGCCCACCAAGGTCTATGGAGCCTGTCATGTGAGGCGCTGCATGCTGCGCACAAAGGACCGGGGCTCCGTGCAGGTGCGCTCTCTGCGGGAGTCCGGGGTGCGATCTGTGCGGGAGTCCGTGCAGCCCTCTGTGCGGGAGTCCGGGGTGCGATCTGTGCGGGAGTCCGTGCCGCCCTCTGTGCGGGAGTCAGGGCGCGCTGTGGTGCTGAACGGACAGCAGCTCCCCACACAAAGGACGGCGGCTCCGTGCAGCTGCGCTCTCTGCCGCCCTCTATGCGGGAATGCGGGTTGTGCTGGTGCCGGAGTCCAGTGATTGCTGCCCCCTCTGTGCCGGACTCCGAGGTTTTCTGCCACAGACACGCTCTTTGCGGTGGAGTCCGGGGTAATGTCTCTCCCGCCAGGCAGGTCCTTTGCCGCCGCCTTAGGTGGAGTCCAGGGTAATGTCTCTCCCGCCAGGCAGGTCCTTTGCCGCTGTCTTAGGTGGAGTCCGGGGTAATGTCTCTCCCGCCAGGCAAGTCCTTTGCCGCTGTCTTAGGTGGAGTCCGGGGTAATGTCTCTCCCGCCAGGCAGGTCCTTTGCCGCTGTCTTAGGTGGAGTCCGGGGTAATGTCTGTCCCGCCAGGCAGTTCCTTTGCCGCTGTCTTAGGTGGAGTCCGGGGTAATGTCTCTCCCGCCAGGCAGGTCCTTTGCCGCTGTCTTAGGTGGAGTCCAGGGTAATGTCTCTCCCGCCAGGCAAGTCCTTTGCCGCCGTCTTAGGTGGAGTCCGGGGTAATGTCTCTCCCGCCAGGCAGGTCCTTTGCCGCTGTCTTAGGTGGAGTCAGGGGTAATGTCTCTCCCGCCAGGCAGTTCCTTTGCCGCTGTCTTAGGTGGAGTCCGGGGTAATGTCTCTCCCGCCAGGCAGGTCCTTTGCCGCTGTCTTAGGTGGAGTCCGGGGTAATGTCTCTCCCGCCAGGCAGGTCCTTTGCCGCTGTCTTAGGTGGAGTCCGGGGTAATGTCTGTCCCGCCAGGCAGTTCCTTTGCCGCTGTCTTAGGTGGAGTCCGGGGTAATGTCTCTCCCGCCAGGCAGGTCCTTTGCCGCTGTCTTAGGTGGAGTCCAGGGTAATGTCTCTCCCGCCAGGCAGGTCCTTTGCCGCTGTCTTAGGTGGAGTCCGGGGTAATGTCTCTCCCGCCAGGCAGGTCCTTTGCCGCTGTCTTAGGTGGAGTCCAGGGTAATGTCTCTCCCGCCAGGCAGGTCCTTTGCCGCTGCCTTAGGTGGAGTCAGGGGTAATGTCTCTCCCGCCAGGCAGGTCCTTTGCCGCTGTCTTAGGTGGAGTCCAGGGTAATGTCTCTCCCGCCAGGCAGGTCCTTTGCCGCTGTCTTAGGTGGAGTCCAGGGTAATGTCTCTCCCTCCAGGCAGGTCCTTTGCCGCCGTCTTAGATGGAGTCAGGGGTAATGTCTCTCCCGCCAGGCAGGTCCTTTGCCGCTGTCTTAGGTGGAGTCCAGGGTAATGTCTCTCCCTCCAGGCAGGTCCTTTGCCGCTGCCTTAGATGGAGTCCGGGGTAATGTCTCTCCCGCCAGGCAGGTCCTTTGCCGCTGTCTTAGGTGGAGTCCGGGGTAATGTCTCTCCCGCCAGGCAGGTCCTTTGCCGCCGCCTTAGGTGGAGTCCGGGGTAATGTCTCTCCCGCCAGGCAGGTCCTTTGCCGCTGTCTTAGGTGGAGTCCGGGGTAATGTCTCTCCCGCCAGGCAAGTCCTTTGCCGCCGTCTTAGATGGAGTCAGGGGTAATGTCTCTCCCTCCAGGCAGGTCCTTTGCCGCCGTCTTAGATGGAGTCAGGGGTAATGTCTCTCCCGCCAGGCAGGTACTTTGCCGCTGTCTTAGGTGGAGTCCAGGGTAATGTCTCTCCCGCCAGGCAGGTCCTTTGCCGCTGTCTTAGGTGGAGTCCGGGGTAATGTCTCTCCCGCCAGGCAGGTCCTTTGCCGCTGTCTTAGGTGGAGTCCGGGGTAATGTCTCTCCCGCCAGGCAGGTCCTTTGCCGCCGCCTTAGGTGGAGTCCGGGGTAATGTCTCTCCCGCCAGGCAGGTCCTTTGCCGCCGCCTTAGGTGGAGTCCGGGGTAATGTCTCTCCCGCCAGGCAGGTCCTTTGCCGCCGTCTTAGGTGGAGTCCGGGGTAATGTCTCTCCCGCCAGGCAGGTCCTTTGCCGCTGCCTTAGGTGGAGTCCGGGGTAATGTCTCTCCCGCCAGGCAGGTCCTTTGCCGCTGTCTTAGGTGGAGTCCAGGGTAATGTCTCTCCCGCCAGGCAGGTACTTTGCCGCTGTCTTAGGTGGAGTCCGGGGTAATGTCTCTCCCGCCAGGCAGGTCCTTTTTGCCACTGTCTTAGTTGGAGTCCAGGGTAATGTCTCTCCCGCCAGGCAGGTCCTTTGCCGCTGTCTTAGGTGGAGTCCAGGGTAATGTCTCTCCTGCCAGGCAGATTCTTTGCTGCTGCTTTAGGTGGAGTCCGGGGTAATGTCTCTCCCGCCAGGCAGGTCCTTTGCCACTGTCTTAGTTGGAGTCCAGGGTAATGTCTCTCCCGCCAGGCAGGTCCTTTGCCGCTGTCTTAGGTGGAGTCCAGGGTAATGTCTCTCCTGCCAGGCAGGTTCTTTGCTGCTGCCTTAGGTGGAGTCCGGGGTAATGTCTCTCCCGCAGGCAGGTCCTTTGCCGCTGTCTTAGGTGGAGTCCAGGGTAATGTCTCTCCCGCCAGGCAGGTACTTTGCCGCTGTTTTAGGTGGAGTCCGGGGTAATGTCTCTCCCGCCAGGCAGGTCCTTTGCCGCTGTCTTAGGTGGAGTCCGGGGTAATGTCTCTCCCGCCAGGCAGGTCCTTTGCCGCTGTCTTAGGTGGAGTCCAGGGTAATGTCTCTCCTGCCAGGCAGGTTCTTTGCTGCTGCCTTAGGTGGAGTCCGGGGTAATGTCTCTCCCTCCAGGCAGGTCCTTTGCCGCTGTCTTAGGTGGAGTCCGGGGTAATGTCTCTCCCGCCAGGCAGGTCCTTTGCTGCTGTCTTAGGTGGAGTCCGGGGTAATGTCTCTCCCACCAGGGAGGTCCTTTGCCGCCGTCTTAGGTGGAGTCCGGGGTAATGTCTCTCCCGCCAGGCAGGTCCTTTGCCGCCGCCTTAGGTTGAGTCCGGGTTAATGTCTCTCCCGCCAGGCAGGTCCTTTGCCGCTGTCTTAGGTGGAGTCCGGGGTAATGTCTCTCCCGCCAGGCAGGTCCTTTGCCGCTGTCTTAGGTGGAGTCCGGGGTAATGTCTCTCCCGCCAGGCAGGTCCTTTGCCGCTGCCTTAGGTGGAGTCCGGGGTAATGTCTCTCCCGCCAGGCAGGTCCTTTGCCGCTGTCTTAGGTGGAGTCCGGGGTAATGTCTCTCCCGCCAGGCAGGTCCTTTGCCGCCTTCTTAGGTGGAGTCCGGGGTAATGTCTCTCCCGCCAGGCAGGTCCTTTGCCGCTGTCTTAGGTGGAGTCCGGGGTAATGTCTCTCCCGCCAGGGAGGTCCTTTGCCGCCGTCTTAGGTGGAGTCCGGGGTAATGTCTCTCCCGCCAGGCAGGTCCTTTGCCGCCGCCTTAGGTGGAGTCCGGATTAATGTCTCTCCCGCCAGGCAGGTCCTTTGCCGCTGTCTTAGGTGGAGTCCGGGGTAATGTCTCTCCCGCCAGGCAGGTCCTTTGCCGCTGTCTTAGGTGGAGTCCGGGGTAATGTCTCTCCCGCCAGGCAGGTCCTTTGCCGCTATCTTAGGGAGACTCTGTAGTTATGTCTCTCCCGCCATGCAGGTCCTTTGCCGCTGTCTTAGGGAGAGTGTGTAGTAATGTCTCTCCCGCCAGGCAGGTCCTTTGCCGCTGTCTAAAGTGGAGTCCGGTGTAATGTCTCTCCCGCCAGGCAGGTCCTTTGCCGCTGTCTTAGGGAGAGTCTGTAGTTATGTCTCTCCCGCCAGGCAGGTCCTTTGCCGCTGTCTTTGGTGGAGTCCAGGGTAATGTCTCTCCCGCCAGGCAGGTCCTTTGCCGCTGTCTTAGGTGGAGTCCGGGGTAATGTCTCTCCTGCCAGGCAGTTCCTTTGCCGCTGTCTTAGGTGGAGTCCGGGGTAATGTCTCTCCCGCCAGGCAGGTCCTTTGCCGCTGTCTTAGGTGGAGTCCGGGGTAATGTCTCTCCCGCCAGGCAGGTCCTTTGCTGCTGTCTTAGTTGGAGTCCAGGGTAATGTCTATCCCGCCAGGCAGGTCCTTTGCCGCCGCCTTAGGTGGAGTCCGGGGTAATGTCTCTCCTGCCAGGCAGGTCCTTTGCCGCTGTCTTAGGTGGAGTCCGGGGTAATGTCTCTCCCGCCAGGCAGGTCCTTTGCCGCCGCCTTAGGTGGAGTCCGGGGTAATGTCTCTCCCGTCAGGCAGGTCCTTTGCCGCTGTCTTAGGTGGAGTCCAGGGTAATGTCTCTCCCGCCAGGCAGGTCCTTTGCCGCTGTCTTAGGTGGAGTCCAGGGTAATGTCTCTCCCGCCAGGCAGGTCCTTTGCCGCTGCCTTAGGTGGAGTCCGGGGTAATGTCTCTCCCGCCAGGCAGGTACTTTGCCGCTGCCTTAGGTGGAGTCCAGGGTAATGTCTCTCTCGCCAGGCAGGTCCTTTGCAGCTGCCTTAGGTGGAGTCCGGGGTAATGTCTCTCCCGCCAGGCAGGTCCTTTGCCGCTGCCTTAGGTGGAGTCCGGGGTAATGTCTCTCCCGCCAGGCAGGTACTTTGCCGCTGCCTTAGGTGGAGTCCAGGGTAATGTCTCTCTCGCCAGGCAGGTCCTTTGCAGCTGCCTTAGGTGGAGTCCGGGGTAATGTCTCTCCCGCCAGGCAGGTCCTTTGCCGCTGTCTTAGCTGGTGTCCGGGGTTATATCGTTGCCACTGTTTAAGGGAGCATCTGTAGTTATGTCTCTCCCGCCAGTGGAGTTCCGGGTTATGTCTGTTGCCAGATAGACCCTTTGCCGCTGTCTTAGATGGAGTCTGGAGCTATGTCTCTGCCACCAGATTGGCCTTTTGCCGCTTTCTTAGCTAGATCCTGTGATTTTTTTTCTCTGCCACCAGAGAGGTCCTTTGGCGCTGTCTAAGATGGAGTCCGGGGTAATGTCTCTCCCGTCAGGCTGGTCCTTTGGCGCTGTCTAAGATGGAGTCCGGGGTAATGTCTCTCCCGCCAGGCTGGTCCTTTGGCGCTGTCTAAGATGGAGTCCGGGGTAATGTCTCTCCCGCCAGGCTGGTCCTTTGGCGCTGTCTAAGATGGAGTCCGGGGTAATGTCTCTCCCGCCAGGCTGGTCCTTTGGCGCTGTCTTAGATGGAGTCTGGAGCTATGTCTCTGCCACCAGATTGGCCTTTTGCCGCTTTCTTAGCTAGATCCTGTGATTTTTTTTCTCTGCCACCAGAGAGGTCCTTTGGCGCTGTCTAAGATGGAGTCCAGTGTAATGTATCTCCTGCCAGGCTGGTCCTATGGCGCTGTCTAAGATGGAGTCCGGGGTAATGTCTCTCCCGCCAGGCTGGTCCTTTGGCGCTGTCTAAGATGGAGTCCGGGGTAATGTCTCTCCCGCCAGGCTGGTCCTTTGGCGCTGTCTAAGATGGAGTCTGGGGTAATGTCTCTTCCGCCAGGCTGGTCCTTTTGCGCTGTCTAAGATGGAGTCTGGGGTAATGTCTCTCCCGCCAGGCTGGTCCTTTGGCGCTGTCTAAGATGGAGTCCGGGGTAATGTCTCTTCCGCCAGGCTGGTCCTTTTGCGCTGTCTAAGATGGAGTCTGGGGTAATGTCTCTTCCGCCAGGCTGGTCCTTTGGCGCTGTCTACGATGGAGTCTGGGGTAATGTCTCTCCCGCCAAATACGCCATTTGACACTCTCTTAACTGGATGTCCGGGGTTGTGTCTCTGCTGCCAGCTAGGCTCTTTGCCGCTTTCTTAGTTTTATTCCGGGCTTGTGTCTCTGCCACCATTTATCATCAAAAAGTGGAATAACACGCGATCAAAAAGACTGATATAAATAAACATGGTACCGCTGAAAACATCATCTTGTCCCGCAAAAAATCGAGCCGTCATACAGCATCATCAACGAAAAAATATAACAGTTATAGCTTGCAGAATAAAGCGATGCAAAAAATAATTATTTTTCTATAGAATTGTTTTTATTGTATAAAAGCACCAAAACATAAAAAATTCTATAAACGAGGTATCGCTGTAATCGTACTGACCAGAAGAATAAAACCGCTTTATCAATTTTACCACACGCGAAACAGTGTAAACCAGGGGTCCCCAACCGCTGGACCGTTGCAGTTCTGCTCCCGGGCTGCGGAGCCACGGCACAGAACTCTGGACACACATGGAGCCGGCGGCTGCAGCACTGTAGTGACAGCTGCAGCCGCCGGCTTCATTACACAGCGATCCCCATCGGCCGCGGCAGCTTCATCCAGTGCTGAGCGGTGACGTAGTACCGCTCATTAAGGACATGAATATGGACGCGACACCACTCCCAGGGCCGGCTCCAGGTTTTTATGGGCCCCGGGCGAAAGAGCCTCAGTGGGCCCCTTTAACACAGACCACGATTCATGATGCACAGATACAGCAGAGAAATATGGGTACAGTACAATGCCAAACACTTCACTTCTTCCATTACATGAGTGATATCTATTGTAAATTGTACAATAGCTCAAAAACCGCCAAATCCTCACAGCGCACAGTACAGACTGGACAGTACAGTCCTCCATACAATATTATGGGCACCACATAGTCTCCCCCTCATCACCCATATAATACCCCATGCAGGATGTCACCCCCCATATAATGCTCCATACAGAATACTGGACCCAAAAAAATGCTCCATACAGAATACTGGACCCAATATAATGCTCCATACAGGATACTGGTCCCCATATAATGCTCCATACAGGATACTGGTCCCCATATAATGCTCCATACAGGATACTGGTCCCCATATAATGCTCCATACAGGATACTGGTCCCCATATAATGCTCCATACAAAATATGGAGCTCTCCTCTGCGCTGTACTGCGTTCTGCACTGTTACAGCTCAGGAAAGGGCGCTGTGGAAAGACTCCCCATTATCATCATGATTGCCTCCCCATCATCATCAATGCCTGCCCATCATCATCATCTTCTCCCCATCATCAATGCCTGCCCATTATCATCAATGCCTGCCCATTATCATCATCTTCTCCCCATCATCATCAATGCCTCCCCATTATCAGCAATGCCTGCCCATCATCATCTCCTCCCCATCATCATCAATGTCTGCCCATCATCATCTTCTCCCCATCATCAATGCCTGCCCATTATCATCATCTTCTCCCCATCATCATCAATGCCTCCCCATTATCAGCAATGCCTGCCCATCATCATCTTCTCCCCATCATCAATGCCTCCCCATTATCAGCAATGCCTGCCCATCATCATCTTCTCCCCATCATCAATGCCTCCCCATTATCAGCAATGCCTGCCCATCATCATCTTCTCCCCATCATCAATGCCTCCCCATTATCAGCAATGCCTGCCCATCATCATCTTCTCCCCATCATCAATGCCTCCCCATTATCAGCAATGCCTGCCCATCATCACACACAGACAGCACACAAGCACTCTCTCACATACATACATACACACACACACATACATACACACACATACACACACAAAGCACCGCACTACATACACACACAGAGACGTCTTACCTGTTCAGCGTCCCCGCGCTCTGTGCCACAGCCGGCCGCTGAATGATGACGTCATTCAGCGGCCGGCTGTGAGAGGAAGCGCCGGCGCCCCCTGGAGCCCGGAGCTGCGGCAGCGGAGGCACGGGAGAGGTAAGTATTGTTGCCAGCTGCTGCCGGGGCCCTGAGCAGGCGGGGGGGGGCCCAGTGGCGGCGCTGACACCGCTCTCCGCGCGGGGGTGCCAGACTGCGAGTGGGCCCCCCCGCCTGCTCAGGGCCCCGGCACTGGCCCGGGTGTGCCGGGTGCTGACGCCGGCCCTGACCACTCCCATAGGCATGGCGTCCATATTCATGACCTTAATGAGCGGTACTACGTCACCGCACTGCACAGGAGGAAGCTGCCGCGGCCGACGGGGATGCAGGGAAGTTCAGCGACGGAGCGAGGAGGGTAAGTATGGAGGAGGACGGGGGAGCCCAGCCATGCAAGGGTGGGAGCAGAGCCTTATATAAGAGGGTGGGAGCGGAGCCATGTATAAGAGGGTGGGAGCGGAGCCTTGTATACAAGGGAGGGTGCAGAGCCATAGTGGGAGCGGAGCCATGTATATAGGGTGGGAGCAGAGCCTTATATAACAGGGTGGGAGCGGAGCGTTGTATAAGAGGGTGGGAGCGGAGCCATGTATACGAGGGTGGGAGCAGAGCCATAGTGGGAGCGGAGCCATGTATATAGGGTGGGAGCAGAGCCTTGTATACAAGGGAGGGTGCAGAGCCATAGTGGGAGCGGAGCCATGTATATAGGGTGGGAGCGGAGCCTTGTATACAAGGGAGGGTGCAGAGCCATAGTGGGAGCGGAGCCATGTATAAGAGGGTGGGAGCAGAGCGTTGTATAAGAGGGTGGAAGCGGAGCCATGTATACGAGGGTGGGAGCAGAGCCATAGTGGGAGCGGAGCCATGTATATAGGGTGGGAGCAGAGCCATGTATATAGGGTGGGAGAGGAGCCATGTATACGAGGGTGGGAGCGGAGCCATGTATAAGAGGGAGGGAGGGAGCCATGTATAAGAGGGAGGGAGCGGAGCCATGTGTAAGAGGGTGGGAGCGGAGCCATGTGTAAGAGGGTGGGAGCGGAGCCATGTGTAAGAGGGTGGGAGCGGAGCCATGTATAAGAGGGTGGGAGCGGAGCCATGTATAAGAGGGAGGGAGCGGAGCCATGTATAGAGGAGAGCGGAGCTGTATAGGTGGAGCGAGCCATGTATAAGGGGAGCGAGCCATGTATAAGAGGGTGGGAGCGGAGCCATGTATAAGAGGGGGGAGCGGAGCCATGTATAAGAGGGTGGGAGCGGAGCCATGTATAAGAGGGTGGGAGCGGAGCCATGTATAAGAGGGTGGGAGCGGAGCCATGTATAAGAGGGTGGGAGCGGAGCCATGTATAAGAGGGTGGGAGCGGAGCCATGTATAAGAGGGAGGGAGCGGAGCCATGTATAAGAGGGTGGGAGCGGAGCCATGTATAAGAGGGAGGGAGCGGAGCCATGTATAAGAGGGTGGGAGCGGAGCCATGTATAAGAGGGGGGAGCGGAGCCATGTATAAGAGGGTGGGAGCGGAGCCATGTATAAGAGGGAGGGAGCGGAGCCATGTATAAGAGGATGGGAGCGGAGCCATGTATAAGAGGGTGGGAGCGGAGCCATGTATAAGAGGGTGGGAGCGGAGCCATGTATAAGAGGGTGGGAGCGGAGCCGTGTATAAGAGGGTGGGAGCGGAGCCGATGTATAAGAGGGTGGGAGCGGAGCCGTGTATAAGAGGGTGGGAGCGGAGCCGTGTATAAGAGGGTGGGAGCGGAGCCGTGTATAAGAGGGTGGGAGCGGAGCCGTGTATAAGAGGGTGGGAGCGGAGCCGTGTATAAGAGGGTGGGAGCGGAGCCGTGTATAAGAGGGTGGGAGCGGAGCCGTGTATAAGAGGGGGGAGCGGAGCCGTGTATAAGAGGGTGGGAGCGGAGCCGTGTATAAGAGGGAGGGAGCGGAGCCGTGTATAAGAGGGTGGGAGCGGAGCCATGTATAAGAGGGTGGGAGCGGAGCCTTGTATAAGAGGGAGGGAGCGGAGCCATGTATAAGAGGGAGGGAGCGGAGCCATGTATAAGAGGGAGGGAGCGGAGCCATGTATAAGAGGGAGGGAGCGGAGCCATGTATAAGAGGGTGGGAGCGGAGCCATGTATAAGAGGGTGGGAGCGGAGCCATGTATAAGAGGGTGGGAGCGGAGCCATGTATAAGAGGGTGGGAGCGGAGCCATGTATAAGAGGGTGGGAGCGGAGCCATGTATAAGAGGGTGGGAGCGGAGCCATGTATAAGAGGGAGGGAGCGGAGCCATATATAAGAGGGTGGGAGCAGAGCCTTATATAACAGGGTGGGAGCGGAGCGTTGTATACTAGGGTGGGAGCGGAGCCATGTATACAAGGGAGGGAGCAGAGCCATGTATAAGAGGATGGGAGCGGAGCCATATATACAAGGGAGGGTGCAGAGCCATGTATAAGAGGTGGGAGCGGAGCCATGTATAAGAGGGAGGGAGCGGAGCCATGTATAAGAGGGTGGGAGCGGAGCCATGTATAAGAGGGTGGGAGCGGAGCCATGTATAAGAGGGTGGGAGCGGAGCCATGTATAAGAGGGTGGGAGCGGAGCCATGTATAAGAGGGTGGGAGCGGAGCCATGTATAAGAGGGTGGGAGCGGAGCCATGTATAAGAGGGAGGGAGCGGAGCCATATATAAGAGGGTGGGAGCAGAGCCTTATATAACAGGGTGGGAGCGGAGCGTTGTATACTAGGGTGGGAGCGGAGCCATGTATACAAGGGAGGGAGCAGAGCCATGTATAAGAGGATGGGAGCGGAGCCATATATACAAGGGAGGGTGCAGAGCCATGTATAAGAGGGTGGGAGCGGAGCCATGTATAAGAGGGAGGGAGCGGAGCCATGTATACAAGGGAGGTGTCAGGAGTCGAACCCAGTACCTCTTGTCCACTGGCCAGCAGCTCTACCATCTGAGCTATTCTGCTGGCTGCAAAGTTCCTTGCTGAACCCAGATACCATTGACTGTTCTTCCTGATTGGCTACACCTAGTGCTCTCTTGATTGGGCCTCTGATTGCCAATTACACACCCTATATAAACCTGGCCCTGTGGGTGTGTCATTGCGAGATTATTGAGCTCCAAGCCTTTAGTCAAGCGTTATCCGCCTGATCCATTGCTACAAACACTGCTCTCCTGTGTACCGACCTCGGCCTGCCTTCTGACTACGCTCTCCGCCTGATCCATTGCTACAAACACTGCTCTCCTGTGTACCGACCTCGGCCTGCCTTCTGACTACGCTCTCCGCCTGATCCATTGCTACAAACACTGCTTTCCTGTGTACCGACCTCGGCCTGCCACCTGACTACGCTACCTGCCTCTGCTTCCCCTAGTGTTTGCAGTAACATCGGCTCCAACCCAGACGGGATCTTGACAGAATAATCTCGCGCCAAAATGGAGTCCGCTGTGAACACCCTGAGACGGCAAGTTACGGAGCTTCAAAGTTTTTGTACGGACTCTCAAGGAAAATATGCCAAGTTACAAACTGATTTCACGGCGATACAACAGGAAGTAATTGAGCTACAAAAACAACTACTGGACGTGCGCAATTCAGGGTCCGAATCAAATGCGCGGCTGCCGCTGCCTGCAAAGTTCAGTGGGGATCGCAAGCAGTACCGAGGATTCCTCAATCAATGCCGCATATACTTCCAGATGCAACCTGCTCCCTTTACCAGTGAGAGGAAGAAAGTTTTTTTCATGATAAATCTCCTGACGGATGAAGCTCTTGCTTGGGCTTCACCTTATGTAGAAAAGGACTATGCCCTCCTTAATGACCTGGAAGCTTTCATCGCAGCTATGAATCAAGTTTTTGATGACCCAAACCGCTGTGCCACAGCAGAAACCAAATTACATAATTTGCGCCAAGGACGTCGCTCTGTTGCGGAATATACATCGGAGTTCCGTCGCTGGGTGGCCGACACCACCTGGAATCCAGCGGCCCAGAGAAGTCAATTTCGACGAGGGTTATCAGAACCAGTGAAAGACGAGCTTGCCAGGGTTGAGACCCCTGACCAGTTGGAGGACTTTATTCAACTATGTATCCGGATTGACCAGAGACTTACTGAAAGGAGAAAGGAGAGACTGCGAGCACTTGGGAATAGCCCTGGCTTCTCATTTTCAGCATCAGACCACCAAGAAAAGACGCAAGTTGTGTCTGAACCGATGCAGATCGACGTCATCCGAAGACCACTCTCTGCACAGGAGAAGGAGAGGCGACGTGCAGAACATCTCTGCCTCTATTGTGGGGACCCTGGACACTATGCCATCAACTGTCCTAACAAAAGGACTATAGCCTTTACCAACAACAGGTCTGCCAGCAATACGGACCTTTCTCAGCAGTCGGATTCCATCTTGCAGACTATCTCATCAGTAACGCCAGAAATAGACAAAATACATACCACATCATCTCATTTTGTAATCCCCATTCAGGTTGTAATGGGCACCCAAAAAATACAATGCTCTGCCCTGTTGGATTCGGGAGCAGGAGGAAATTTTATGGACTTAAAATTTACACGTGATAATGATATTTCCAGTAGGACCAAATCCACACCAATTGAAATGGAAACTGTGGATGGATCACCTTTGTCTTCTGGACCTGTCACGCATGAGACAATCGAACTGGAGATTTGTATCGACCCGGATCATCATGAAGCTGTCAGTTTCCACCTTATTTCATCTCCGAAATTTCCGGTTATTCTAGGGATCCCCTGGTTTTCAGTCCATAACCCTTCTATCAACTGGGCATCAAGGACCATCACCTTTCCATCTGACTACTGTAAGAATAATTGTCATAAGGAACCCCCTGTTCTCCAACAAGTCCAAATCTCTGAGATTTCGCATGAGAAGGAAGAGAAACTACCACCTCAATATCAGCAGTTCTCTGATGTCTGCAGTAAGAAGAAAGCAGATCAATTACCTCCTCACCGTCCTTATGACTGTCCCATTGAATTGCTGCCAGGAGCAACCATTCCATTTGGACGGATTTACAATCTTTCCGAACCTGAATTGAAGGTATTAAGAAAGTTCCTGGATGAAAATTTAGAGAAAGGCTTTATTCGACCTTCCACATCTCCAGCTGGGGCACCCCTGTTCTTTGTTGAAAAGAAAGACTCCACTCTGCGGCCATGTATTGACTACAGAGAGATGAATAATATCACTGTCAAGAATCGCTACCCGCTACCCTTGATTCCTGAACTATTTGAGAGACTCCGTTCTGCGAAAATCTTTACGAAGCTGGATCTTAGAGGGGCTTACAACCTCATACGGATTCGCCCAGGAGATGAGTGGAAGACCGCCTTCAGAACGAGATATGGACATTTTGAATCTCTTGTTATGACCTTTGGCCTTAGCAATGCCCCAGCCACCTTTCAACATTTTATTAATGATGTATTTCGAGATTTCTTGGACCAATTCGTTGTGGCTTATCTCGATGACATTCTTATATTTTCAGACACCTTGGAAGAGCATCGCAGGCACGTCCAGTTAGTCTTGGAACGACTACAGGAGAACCATCTCTACATTAAACTTGAAAAATGTGAGTTTGAACAAACCAGTATCCAATTTCTGGGATATATCATCTCCCCAGAAGGTCTGAGCATGGATCCCGGCAAAATCAATGCTGTAGTGGACTGGCCTGTTCCAAGAAATTTAAAAGACGTCCAGCGTTTCATAGGATTTGCAAATTTTTACCGAAAATTTATAAAGAACTTTTCACGGATCATACTACCAATTACTACACTAACAAAAAAGACAAAAGCATTTTTCTGGTCTCCAGAGGCACAGGAGGCTTTTGACAAGTTGAAAACTCTTTTTACGTCTGCTCCATTGTTAGTACACCCAAATCCTGAATTGCCATTTACTGTCGAAGTGGACGCCTCGGACTCTGCAGTGGGAGCTATTCTGTCTCAGCGAGTTGGGGACAAGATGCAACTTCACCCATGTGCGTTTCTTTCCCACACCATGTCATCTGCAGAAAAGAACTACGACATTGGTAATAAAGAACTGTTAGCCATTAAAGTTGCCTTCTCCGAGTGGAGACATCTTCTGGAAGGTGCCAATCACCCTGTGACTGTCCTCACGGACCACAAGAATCTTGAATTCCTCCGTACAGCAAAAAGATTGTCTGCAAGACAAGCACGATGGGCCTTATTTTTCTCAAGATTCAATTTTATAATTTCTTACCGGCCTGGTTCAAGAAATGGCAAGGCTGACGCCCTGTCCAGGATGTGTTCGGAACCTCAGGAGAGGTCTAGTAATGATGATACAATTCTAGGCCCTAAAAATTTTTTGGGAATATTGCACTCTAGAGGACTAGGTAATAGAATTAAAGATGGATATCAAGAGGACTCTTTCCTTAACCATCCTTCGGAAGACGTCGATCTTTCATTCAAAGAGGGGTTTTGGATGCAGAAACACCAAATATATGTACCTGAATCTTCTCGCCTTGAAGTCCTCAAAAGTGTCCATGATTCTAAACTGGCAGGACATCCTGGAGTTGCAAAAACACAAGACTTACTACTTCGTTTCTTTTGGTGGCCTAATTGTAGGAAGGACGTGAGGAAATATGTTTCAACCTGTTTAACATGCGCACGAAACAAGACCCCACGATCGTCTCCTCTAGGACTCTTGCAACCACTCCAGTTCCATCCAGGCCTTGGGGATCTATTTCCATGGATTTTATTGTGGAACTACCCCCTTCCAAACAGATGACCGTCATCCTTGTCATAGTGGACCGACTCACAAAAATGGCCCACTTTATTCCAACTGAAGGAATTCCTACTGCTGAAAAAACTGCAGAACTGATGATCAAAGAAGTATTCAGGTTACATGGAATTCCTGACAGCGTGGTGTCTGACAGAGGCGTTCAGTTTACGTCAAAATTTTGGAAGAGTTTCTGTACAGCCTTGGGAGTCACGGTGAATCTTTCTACCGCTTTCCATCCTCAGTCCAATGGCCAGACGGAGAGAACGAACCAGACTTTGGAGCAATACCTCCGTTGCTTCATTTCCTATCTTCAGGATGACTGGGTGGACTATTTACCAACAGCAGAGTTTGCCTACAACAACTCCATACATAGCGCTACATCTCAAACCCCATTTTTTGCTAATTATGGAGTACATCCAGTATTTATCCCTAATCTGCCAGTGAACACTCCCATTCCTGCTGTTAATGACAGGCTTACAAAATTACAGGAATCCCAGAAGGAATTATCAGAGATATTGCTCAAGACCCAGGAAGAATATAAGGAAGCAGCAGATAAACATCGGAGAGTGCCCCCTGCTCTTCAGGTTGGAGACAAAGTTTGGCTGTCCACTAAAAACCTTAAGACACATGTGCCATCCTCCAAATTGGGTCAGAAATTCATTGGACCTTTTCAAATTTCTGCAAAAATTAACCAGGTTGCTTTTCGTTTAAAACTTCCCAACAATCTAAAGATTCATCCAGTGTTTCACATATCCTTGCTCAAACCCTTCTGTGAAAACCCGTTTCCAGGAAGAATTCAGCCACCTCCTCCACCAGAAAGGATCCGTGGTGAAGAAGAATACATTGTGGATAAGATTCTGGACTCCCGAAAATTCAGAGGTAAACTGCAGTATCTGGTGCAGTGGAAGGGTTACGGACCAGAGGAAAATTCATGGGAACCAAGGGACAACGTCCATGCTCCTAGACTAACAAGAGCCTTTCATCAAAGGTACCCGGATAAGCCAGCTCCTGAGATGTCCAGAGGCCATCCTGGAAGGAGGGGAGTACTGTCAGGAGTCGAACCCAGTACCTCTTGTCCACTGGCCAGCAGCTCTACCATCTGAGCTATTCTGCTGGCTGCAAAGTTCCTTGCTGAACCCAGATACCATTGACTGTTCTTCCTGATTGGCTACACCTAGTGCTCTCTTGATTGGGCCTCTGATTGCCAATTACACACCCTATATAAACCTGGCCCTGTGGGTGTGTCATTGCGAGATTATTGAGCTCCAAGCCTTTAGTCAAGCGTTTCCTCCTGATCCATTGCTACAAACACTGCTCTCCTGTGAACCGACCTCCGGCTGCCATCTGACTACGTTATCTGCCTGCTCCTCTGCTACCGAACTGCCTTTCCTGTGTACCGACCTCCGGCTGCCACCTGACTACGCTCTCCGCCTGATCCATTGCTACAAACACTGCTCTCCTGTGAACCGACCTCGGCCTGCCTTCTGACTACGCTCTCCGCCTGATCCATTGCTACAAACACTGCTCTCCTGTGTACCGACCTCCGGCTGCCTTCTGACTACGCTACCTGCCTCTGCTTCCCCTAGTGTTTGCAGTAACATCGGCTCCAACCCAGACGGGATCTTGACAGGAGGGTGCAGAGCCATGTATAAGAGGGTGGGAGCGGAGCCATGTATAAGAGGGTGGGA